>JAUESO010000134.1:135000-174292 GCA_030914385.1 Drosophila antonietae | reverse complement strand
TACATCGTTTTAGCTAGAGACTTCAAATTTGCATATATAGATATTTATTATGGATACATCGATTTTCATTGTTTGTTTATAATTTTCAAATTTTTGATGCCACGCCCCCTTCGCCATCAATTTGAAAAAAAAAAAGTATTTCAATAGTGGACACTGTAATTTGGCAAATAGACACATTTGAATGCTATTAATATATTCATGAAGATCGTACATCTAGAAATTGAGTTATAGGTGTCCAAAGTATAGCCCATAGCAGAGCGCGCGCTTATACGTGCGTAAAGAAGAGTATTAGTTTTTTTTGGGAGGGTTCAGGGTATCTCGTAGCCGAGCACTCTCGACTAGAGCCTTCTTAATTGTGTAGTTTTTTTTTTTTTTTTTTATGGTTTTAAAGCACTTTTGGCTAGCAGCTAGCAGCGAAAGTTAACGTGGAAAATAAGAAGAAAGTTCACGTGGAAAAACAAATGCACAGAGCATGTTTTTTTTTTTTTTTTTTTTTTTTTTTTTTTTATTCACAGAAATGTGTATGGCTTTGCATATCCAGAAGGAAGCAAAGAGCTGAATTACAATTTTAGTACAATTGTTGACTTCATTGGATGCTATAAAACATTTTCAATTAATTTACTTTAGAAAAAAACTTGAAGTTTACATGGTAATAGATAAAGAGCTTGCATTGCCGAGCCATAGAAAATTTCAGTTATTTAAAAATGAATAATAAATGAATAATAAAACCAAATATTTATGAAAAAATGATTTTTAAATTTTAGCAACGAATATTGATTTGATATGTATTGAAGAATATACATATATATTTAGTTTTGTTTTTATATATTTTAATTAACATTTTTTTTGTACATATTTATTTTTTATTATTTATTCATCAAAAAAGCTTGAAAATACAACGTAAAACAAGTAAGAGTGCTCTAGTCAAGACTGCTCGACTAAGAGATCCCCTACACACTTCGAAAATCTAATATTCCAAGAATTAAACGCTTCGCTTCGTTAGGGAATAGGAATGAATTTGGGGCCAGTATAATGAATGTAACAAAAATCAAAATTGTATAAAGTTTTTACCTATGTATAAGTAAAAGACTTGGATACTCTAGCTCAAAAAATGAACGAGATATAATTTTATAATTAGTTCTCAATAAAGGTTTTTAATCGATATCTTTGAAACGAGAATAGTTATCGGAAAAAGGTATCGATTTTAGGGACTAATAACAAAAAAAGTCCCTAGCTCGTCTGTTTGCTGAAATCGATGTGTTCATAAATACAGACACACGGACTGACGGACAGGTGGACGGACAGACAGACGGCTAAATCGACTCCGCCGTCGCCCTGATCAAGAATATACATACTTAATAGGACACGCCCGCTTCTGCCATACATACATTTACCAAAAGCATTATACCCTGATTTCCCATTTTCGATGGGTTTTAGGGTATAACAATGAGATGGCTGAGCAAACAGTGAAATTATTCAATGACGCGTGATGAGTGAAGCCAGCAGCAGAGCTCTGGGTATTTCATAGTCATGCACTCCCAACTAGCGCACGTTCATTTAGCATTTCATTGAGTGCTGTGAAACTTTTGAAATAATAAAATGTTTTGCTAATTTGTTTGATCGGCTAGCACATACATATGTATATGGCAAGGCAATGGTAAAAATATATATTTTTATTTGTGCAGCGATTTAATTGGAATAGATATGGAGATATGCTAGCTCACTCCCTTAACACAACAGCTGGATAACGAAATTGCAGCAAGCAAAGCACAAAAATAGTTGGAACTAAAATTAAAATTTATGTTTATTTTTCTTTTTTGCTATTTTTGTTTCTTCTTGCAAGGGGATAGAAACTCTGCTAGTAAATTGTAAGAAGGACGCGTGGTAAAGTCTGCCTTTTATTTTTTGTTTTCTGCTTTCGTTTCACTCCTTTTTAAATGGGGCTAAAGTCTTAATAAAGTTGTGCAAATATTTGCAAGAAAAAGAGTTTTAGCAATATTAACTTTTTGCACTTTTTTTGTTGAATTACATAAATTTTGTACGAAAAGATTTTATCGCCTCTGAACTTGAGGCGACATAATAATCAATTTTGTGATATTGTTTCTGGGGGAAAAGGCTAAAGCTGCTGGGGAGTGAAGTGGGAAACTCAATGAGTGGAGCTAACTTGAAACAGATCAGTTGAGTTCGAGGAGAAATTTCTCTCCAACTCTAATTACTCATCTATACGAACAGCTGATTGTTGATATACAGCTCTGCTTATCAAGAATATTATGCACTCTATGAATAAATCTCCCTGTGTCTCTAGTCACGTTTAACTGGTTTCAGCCTTTATTATAAATTCAGTTAATCAGCATCTTAAGTCTCTATATTAGTACTTTAACAAAGTATATGCTTCTTATTTTGATTAAGCTTATTTCTTGTTATTTCTTGAGTACTTTTATATTAAATGCACGCTTCAGTCTCTAAGTATCGGCAAGCACTTTTATTCAGAGCCAGAGTCTGTCTCGGGCAACTTGTCCCCTGGCCACTTAGTGCTCCACTAAAGTGCTTTTCATTATTCCTGATGATTACCCAACTCACTTTTGTCTCTGCTGCTGACCTTCGCCTCGACTCTATTTGCTGCTGTGTGTGTTACCTGGACTTAAAGCCATAGTCTCATTCGATTCCGCTGGGCAGTTATGCCATTATGTATAGCTTCTATGAATCGCAATCGAGAGCTGCGAGTGCTGAAACTAAAACGAATATTTAAACGAATCAGATATGAGTGCGCGCACGAGTGCATGCATACAAATGTTGCATCTCCTCTCGAATTGGCCAAGCACTCAGCCATGGACTTTTCCAATTTTTCTGTTTGATTTTCTCGCATACTTTTATTCTTATATAGTTGTCGACCACTTTGAAAACAATCTCGGCTAAAGCTTTCGACACTGCCAAAAGGCAGCAGAGCGAAAGTTATTGCAGCTGCAAATTGAACGACTAAGAGATATCGCTTAAATTCAATTGATGAAAATGATAGGAATAGTAAAATCAAAATTATTTATTAAGTGCAAAAAATATAAGTATTAATAAATACAATTAATTTATGTTAATTTATATTTTTATATATATTCTATTCTATATTAGAACAATTTAATTGCATAAAGTAATTTTGTGTAATATTATACTATTAAAACATAACGTCTACTTTCTCTTACTATTACTGATAAATACTTCCAAGTAACATATAATAAATTATAATATAAAAAGCCACGAATACATGGCAAAGCACATTCAAGATATTCCCTGAAAATTTATATTAAGATTTAAGATTGCACTTTACGCCCTATTTAAAGCACGTTTCCATGAGAATGGAAATATAAGCAGCTGAGCAAATGGATAATTCCAAATATATGTATGCATATGCATATGCATATATATTTGAATATAAATAGAGGTTAACTTGACCTTAAATACTTAAATATTTGGGGTAAAATATATGGTATTAGAGCATTCATAAAATGCTTAAGTAGTACATATATACAATATGCACTGCAATGACTAGAAGATATGCAGGAATGTAGTGGATGCACTGCACAAACACGGATTCGGATAAGGATACGAAAAGCAACGATGACGAGTACAAAATGCACACTCACACTCACACACACACACAAGCGCGCACAGCAATGCACTTCTGATGGACGCCATTACGGTTAAATGGAATTCATGCAGATGCTGAAGCGGCAGCTTCCTGTCGGAACTGCATGTGGATTCCATGTTCGAGTCACTACTCTATGGGAATATATATATAAAAGAACCAAATGTTGATGCGAGAATTACTGCGAGATCCGAAATGGAAATCTGCCTGCTAGCTCAGTCCGCACAAACGAAGCAACAACAACGACAACAACAACAAAAGTGCATGACATGAGAACAGTCAACACAGTATAAAATTTCCGAAAAAAAGAAGCGAATATCAGGCATAACTGCAATCAATGTAACCGTTTAACAAACAGACAGAAAAACAATACAAAAATATGATAAATAATTGATATATTTTAGTGTGCGAACTGAAAATACCCTGTATACAGCACTGAGCTGCACTAAACGATATTTATCGATTTGAATATATCATGATGTCATATATCATGTCTTGATTCGTTAAACTTTATGATTGCATATTAGTTACATACATATGTTAGTCTTATAGACGAGCTAATCACCCAATTAAATCTAACCAACTCTATTCAGCGACTCCAAAGCTTAACAGCTCACCCTAAGGAATATCGATTAATCTGAAATCCTTATTCATTCTCTCTCTCTCCCACTTACTCTCCCTCTCTCTCTCACACTCTCCATTTCTCTCTCTCTCTTTCTCTCTCTTTAAAACCGATTATAAAAAAATGAATAAACTTTGCTCACAGTCGACGTTTCCCTGCCACCTCTGCCATGGCTATAGGGTATTAAAAGAGAAGAGCAGAGATAAACACGAAATGTTGCAACAAAGGACTTAAACAATGATAAAGCCCAAATGACCTGCACACTCCATTGCACGGCATTGCATTGTCGAATCCGAGAGTGTGGCGCAAGGCGTGCCATGCAAATGACATCTCTTTACTCCTGCTCCGCTTCCTTCTCCTTCTCCTCCTCCTCCTCTCCATTGCCAATCACCATCCTGCTGTGACTGTTACTTTGAGCAATGGCAATGACAATGTTGATGTTGCGTGTCCGGTTGCCTGTTATCGAATCGCCCACATTCGCCATCAAAGAGAAAAATTTGCAATATGAAAAGAAAACAGCAATTTGTCGAAACAAGTTAAACTTCACAATTTGCTTCACATTTTATCTATATATATATATATATGCTGAGTATATGACAGTTGATAGAAAAATACCTCATAATTAACAGGATTCAACTACAGCTATCAGAATATATTTTACAATGTTTTTATAACTTGAACTCAATTGAATCAGGGAAAATCAGAATGGAATCCTTGTTTTTATATATAAGGGATAAGCAGAAGGAGGAAAGATATATTCTTGATTGGGATATAATAAGAGTAGATGACTTGTGTCCACCTATCTATATCCATTTGTCTATCCGTTCATCCGACTGTCCATATATGTATATGAATATGTAGATCTCAAAGCTAAAAGGACTTGAAATTTTATTGTAGATTCCTATCGAAACAGGGTTGTTGATAACTGTTCCATTTATATTATGTTATTGAAGTTAATTTATTACAATTTACAGGGTGTCCCAGTATTGATTAAGATATACATTCAGATATTAATATAAGATTATAATAAAACAAAAATAATAAATAATTATAAATAATATGCAAATCATATGACAATCCTATCAAAATCCTATAAGTATACATATGTATATATATCAAGAAAATTTATATGGTATACATATAAGTATATATCAAATCTATATAAATTTTAAGAATGAATATATCAAGTGTATACCACGTATGTATATATAACAAAGTATATACTTTATCATTTATAGATACGTTAAATCCCTCCCCAGTCTCAAGCTGGCCTCTGGCAAACCCTTTTGTGTTGCATTGTTTCACTGCTTTTTGCCATTTATAGAGTGTTCCACAAGAGCTCGCTGGCTACAAGTAATAATGTATATAGACGAAATAAAGTTTATAAATCATTGGATTAAGATGAGAAGGGTGGCAGGCAAGCATTTATTGGCATTAACCCGAGTTTGTCGACTTCGTCGTAGCCGTTAATCTTAGTTAGCCATCGGCTGGCTAAGCAAAGAAGACCCTCAAGTGGCGTCCCAGTGCCATGGACAGCAGCATCCCAGCTTCCCCCTCTTCACTCCCCTCCGTCCACAGCGCTTTCATCAGCACTTGAGTTTTTTACAACCTTACAAATTTTAATTTGTTTTCATTTATAAAGCAGCTTGTTGTCCTTTTGAGTCGGTTTCAAGAACCATTTGCCGTCTACATAATTCAGCTCGGCTCGTGCTCATTTCTTTGGCTATTGGATTACTTAGTCAAGAGCTAGAGAATTGTTAGTAAATTATGATATGCAGAAACCAATTGAAATTAGAATCTAGAGGCGATTGTGATTCAGAAGCGAATTATATATGTAGATACTAAATATGGTTTTAATCTGCAGAGGGAACTGCGTCTTTTTTTCTTCATTAAATCTATTCGCCTCAGAGAGTTTCAGCTTGAAATTGAATTTTGTTTTTCCTTTATTTTTCTCACATGAGATTTTTAACTTATTTTTAAATAATCTATAGTATTTTTCAATAAAGTTAACTGTTTAGTATATTTTGTTGTTGTTTCATGAGGTAACTTTAAAGAACTTAAGTTTTTAATTTTCAACGAATTTAAATGGATATTTTTTGTTTAGCTTTAAGTTAATATAAACTAGTTAAAGGCACTCTTGAGTAATTTTAAGGTATTTTGTACTAATCGGCATTTGTATTCGGATTTGCATAAGCGGAAATGTTAATTCGATCTCTAAGAGCTCGCTCATTCTGTGCTCTCTCATTGCTCTCTCGCTGCTCTCTTACTGCAGCTGAGCAGATAAAGTATAAAGACATCAAAACAGAAGCCACAGGCGTGCGATTAGGCTTTCTATTGATGATCCGTGAACGAAGAAGTGTGCATTTTATTCTCCTATTTGAGTTTACAAAACTTGTGTTAACAGCAAGCTAGTGACGCCAGATGTTTAGATTTATACATAGAAACGGCAGAGCTGTTAAAATAAAAGCATCTGCATAATAACATGATTTTATTCATATGTAATGCTCAATTAGTGAGAGTGCTTAGAATAACACTCTGATGTGAGCGTTTTAATATGAAAAATGCATACATTTGTTAAGCAGCCATCTTCAGTTAAGAGGCTCATCCTCATCCTTACAATCAATTAGTTAATCAATCACGGCAATCAGACATGTAAAGGTAAACTACTACAAACACAGTCTGTAGAAATTGTAAATGTTTCATAAATTTAGAAAAACTTTCATTTCATTTCATTTTATATACAAATTCTATATTTTTGCATTTTTCTCAACTTTTTTTTTTTTTTTTTTGGGTATTTTTGCTGAGGAAAGTAAAGCGGAAATATCAGGTCAAGCACCAGCAGCACTTGTGCCGTATCACAGTGTAAAGACAAGCAAATCCAAGATATTCAGAGCATCTCGTGGAGTCAGCTCATGCACAGGGCCTCGCTTTCAATTCACCTATGTGTGGCGCAGTGAATGGGCATTGATTTTGTTATTTATGCATTTGATTTAATGGATTTCTTTGAATTTCCATGTACTTCAGTGCATGTACGCTTCCACTATCTCTCTACCTCTCTCTCTCTCTCTCTCTCAGTTGATGTGGTTTCCTTTTCGGTTTCGGTTTCGGTTTCAGAAGATTTACGAGTCTGTGCAGGCAGCTCAGCTCCGAGCAGCACCCAATGGACAAGCGGACGGCCAGTCTCAATTTGTATCTAGATCTGGATAGGTCGAGTGTGTTGGCGAGAGGGTGCGAGGTCACACATTTAAGCGTCAGCATATTTAATTTAATCGCTGTTCCGCCAGAGAGTTGGAAAGTTGTCGCCCCAACTAAAAAAAAAAAATCCTCTTCTTCTTCTCTTTTTGTGCTCGATTTGTGGCAACTGTTGGGCATGCCTTGGCTTGCCTTACATTGTTATTGTTTGCTTTACCATTGAATGCTTTGGCCACAAATATTATGATGGCTGGAATGAGTGCTGGGCCCATTAGCCGTAGCCAGGGGTCAACTGGCACATTTGGCGCTGCTTATATTGTTTACGTTCTGGCTAAATCATTTAGTTATTGTAATGGATGTGGACTCAATTTCCAGTCAGTTATTTGTGCTCTTGACAGCCCTGTTGCCAGTTGCAAGTGGCAGTGGCAATGGCAACAGCGTCTCACAAGTGATTGAATAGCTCAATAGCTCCATTGCTCCAGCTCCAGCTTCAGCTCCAGCTTGGCTACGTGCCGCAGTTGCCACACTCTACACTGCCCACACACACACACACATAAACAGACACACCTCTGCAGATCAGCTCAGCTAGCCTGTTGGCCTGTTTTGGCTTTGTTTTTAGCTTTTAGCAACGCCAATTGATTAGTTTCTCACTCGCATTTGATTGATGACACCTTTCCGCCAAACACGTGCCGAGCACAAGCAATTATTTCAACTCGCTCTCATTCTCTCTCAGACATACATATGTATGTAGCCACTGAGGGAATGAGAATGCTCGCATATATCCTTAACCTTCAGTCGACAGCTTTCAATGCCATTACTTTTCGCGCAATCTCGTCAATCGTTGATGCTTTCAGTTCGAATTACATTTATCCATTCAGTCAAACACCTGTGACACAATTTTGAATGCAATTGAAGCTGTTGCCGACTCTAAAGGGCATCAGATTGAGTAGCTTCCCTTTTGCCTTTGACAAACAGCTCCCATTTACTCTTGCTGCCTGATGGCTGATTGTATGTCTGCGCTTTGGTTAAGTAATTTGACCAAAGATTAGTTCAACATTTCAAGGTATTTCCTATTCAATTTGAATGCAGAAATCCTTAATCTTTCAAATGATCTATATTATATTAATTTCTATTATATTAAAAGGTATTTACGGATTAGTTGAACATATCCAAATAATAACTTCATATTCAATTTTTTTATATTATTATATATTTAATAAATTAAGGCTTACTAAAAAAAAAAAAAATTTTTACCTAAGTATTACAACTGATTTAAACATTCTGAGCTTTGTTTTCATATATTGTAGCCTTAAAAATTAGCTATGAATGCATAAAATTACAGTAAACTTCAAATAGCTTTTGAACAGTTTCCAAATTTATTTATAAACATTAAATTAACATTTCAGCTTATTATTGTTCCACTTCACACATTGAAATCTTAAAGTTAGTGAAAAGCGTTATAGACCTTGATAGAAATCTTCCAGAAAAAACTTATAAAGAAATTAGAATTAGCATCAAATAATTTATTATTATATTTGGAATATTTTAGTAATTGCATTCCAAGTTTAATATAGTACATATATCATTTTGCACGCATTGCCAAGAATGGTGTCTTCATGTGAAGTGATATAGATGCCTTTCTCAGTGTAAACTAAATATTTATTGAAATATTAATATTAAAATATCATATATATAAAATCCATTTAAAATATCCATATGGATATATCCATACCCAATTATCTCTTAATATTCCATCGTTCCATCTAATTCGAGTTTTCAACCATTTTAGTTGTTTTGCTGTGGCGAATATTGCGCATACGCCGCGTGTCACACGTCAAAGAGCTTTTTACAAGACAATCCTCGGCAAAGCTGGCCATTAAATTTGTCGTTGAATGGTATCAGCTAACAGTTGCTGCCACCAGTTTGGCCCATTTATTTGTTTTCTACTTGTTTGTTACCAATTTGGCATAGCTTAGAGCCAGCGCCGCAAAGTCTTGGGTGCCGGACTTATCTTGGATAAGCATCGACGTCCACAGCATTGTGTGTGCTGCCAGCTGCAGATTTTGTAATTATTTGTGGCACATTCGATTGTTCCGTGGCCAAACTTTATTTCTATGAGCTTTATACCATGTCCAAGTGTATAATAATTTTAGTGGAAAATAAAGAGAAATTATTGTATATAAACTTTAAGGAATTTACCTATGAAGACATTTTTCAATTGTCGTTAAAAGAAAACTAACTTGGATTTTTCTCGAATTAAAATGATGTAATTTGATCAGTACTAATATTGATATGATTCTTATAGTCTCTGCCATCAAGTAGCAAAAATCAATCATTTTGATGGAAGCAATTGACTAAATAAATCCGATATCGAATTCGTCAAAACTCGAAAGGTTTTTGAAAGTTCATGAAAGTTTTACCCTTTATTTTACTTTATGAACATTCAAAATCAATAGCGCTTAAACCAAATCAGAGCGCTCTAGCTGGGACCTGCTAGACTTTGAGATACCCTTAACTCAGTGAAGTGTTGTTGACTGCTCCTAACGTATATATTTACGATTAATAAAGCAATTTGTTTTTTTTTTTTATGTTTTAAAAATGTTTTTAAAAATTATATATTTCTTTTTCATATAAACCCGTCTAGAGCTTGAAAATTTTCCTTTCATATTCAGTTTAGCTTTGGAATATATCTGACTTGGTGACTTTTGGGTCTAATAGCTCTCAGATTACATCTCCTAATAAGTTAAAGAACATGTGCTATGACTCGGACTATATTATGCACAAGAATTCGTAATTCAATTCGTCAAATATTGTTATGCTAAAGGTTATCTGCAGGCTGAGCATAAGTTTCCCTTTTATATAGCTGCCAAGCTCAATTGGAAACAATCGAAACAACAATTTGCATTTACATGCTACAAATATCGAATAGTGTCTTAGATGCTTGATTCTCAACTGGTATTTGATGGTCTTTGTGCCATATATGAAGTGTCGCAAAGAGATTAGCTTCAGTCGTGGCCATTTGCATTCGCATTAAAGAGCCGCGCCGAAGCCCATGGATGGGGGTTAGCTGTTAATCCGGCAGTCAAATTATATTCAATTGAGGAAGCCATTGGCTTTGGCATACATCGATTGGCTTAGTGATTGGGTTTGGGCCTGGGATTACTCATTTACTGCTGTGGCGACATCAAACGGATTTTCGCACTATCATCATCGGCAGTGTCAGAGCAGCCAACACATTCGCATCGGCATCAGATGAGCAGCTCTCATTTATTCTCGCCCGGACTTCGCCTGGATGGTGCTGCTCAATGAGGCTCCCCATTTTGGATGAGTGTATGTGAAGTGACAGCACACCCTATCAACCTCTCCCTCCCTCTCTATGTGAGATAGGGACACATGTGTTCGCCCTTCATCGCCTGCTGTTATAATGTTTGGCTATTTTGCTGACTGCTGCTGCTGGTTGCGTGCTTGCTTCATCAATGGATATGTTAGAGTTGTTCATATTATTTGGTTATACAAATAAATTTGCTGCTGCGCCATTTGTATATACTCACTCGATACTCCCACGCACTCACACACACACGCACACACGCACACACTCAACCACTCATACACTCATACACTCGTGTGTCTGATGAGAATGTGCGCACATAAAAGATAATGAAAGTGTTGGCCTGCCCCATGGGAGTTTTGGTGGATGAATGCGCGCGCCTGCAAGTATGCAATGAAATTTTGTTGCCTGAACAGGTAGTCAACTGTATGTGTGTGTGTGTGTGTGTGTGTGTATCGAGAGCACTCTAATCCATGAAATGGCTTTTACTTGCAACTGAAATTCTAATCAGAACATATTCCAACTCAACCATCATCGTAGCCACTTCACGTGGAAAGTGTATAAAGCCATAATCTGATTATTTTTTTTTTCTTCTGCTCAATTTGTTGCAGCGCATTTAGCGCTGAGACTGAGCTAGTGACTGCAAGCATATGCAGCTCATAATTGTTCAAGTTCAAGTTCATCGTATGTTAGCCTTTGCTTATTGTTATCGATAGTCAGATTAGATGCGAGCTGCCTTGGACTCGTTTCCCTCTTCTGCTGCGCATCTGTATTGCCTGGTGCAGCAATTGCTAGTTCCCAGAACACATCAAAAGTCAGCCTATTTGCACTTTGTTGGTTGAAGAATATATATACATATATAGAATGTATATAGAAAATATAGCCCTATTATTTTTTTTTCCTTTGCTGTTGGTCGATAGTTTGCTGGTGGCTCTCAGCATTCAATCCAGTCTTTATATCCATTTATGAATATGAAACGAGTATATTGGTCCTGTGCAATGTCCATCTTGTTGACCGTCGATCCATCAGTCCGTATGAACAGAAACAATTTCGTGTCGTCTAAAGAAATGTTAAACTGTCATCGATACGCCTTTTCCGTTACCTTTTAAACGCTGTTAGTTAAATTAATATATATAGAGTTAAAAATTGGTATAAATAATTACCAGGACAACCTAAGCGCAAGCAGATATAAAGTATATGTCTATGACTATTGGCTGCGGGGCGAATCGAGAAAGTCTGAACATTAGTCTTCAGTTTTAGAGTTAAAATTGAATAATAATAAAACAAATAACAAAATAATCTTTTATTATACTCAGAAAGAGATACATTCACGATCTTATTCTGAGCAGGAGAATTTTTTGTTCCGTTTCTATCTTTGTCTGACAGTTTTTAAGAAGACTTATCTCGCGAGTAATACGATAGACGCTCGCTTACTGTGACTTATTCAGAGCTGGAGATCTCAAAAGAGCAATGCACAGCGACTTCAAATTCACATATGCATACACACTTTCACGCAGACGTACGCTGAGTATGTATTTAACGAAAACAACCCTCGCTACAAAAGAACGTATTCTATTTTCCATATTAAGATAATTTTATATACCTATATGGAAATTATCATTATGAATATTTACAAATACTTCGAAAATGTTATTGTAGGAATTTTAGAAAGATCCACTGGATGCCTTCTCTTGCTTGGCTTGGTAGTTAAACGTCTAAGCAAGCTATATCGAAGACCACCAAAGCATTAGAAATATCTAGTTCAGAAAAGCCACGCGAGAAGAGCTTCATATCCAGGTCTCGTCTTGGAGAACTAGGGAGCTCGCACAAAATAAAATAAAACAAAAATTTGGCTCATGATCACAGTTAATTTTTATTATGCTTTAAAACTGAAATTTAGATCCCTGTTGAAGTACATCGATGTAGATGTCAATGGGCTGCCAATAGGCGGGGGAAACAAAACGTATAATCAAAATAATCCTAATAATCTAAATTGTTCTTCTAGCCTTATTTATCAATTAGTTGCGCCACATGGGGGCCTTCCTGCTGCGCGCAATCATAGCAGCCAACTGCTGCGAGAATCTTCCTCTCTCAAAATCTGGAAGCTGAGCGAATTGCCTGGCCCTGTTGGGATTTTTGGTCCGTTTGAGCGGTATGCGGCGGCGCTTATTAAGAGCCGCTTGGGCAGCCTGAGCGGCCTTAGCGCACTGGCTGCACGATGAGGTAGACCTCATAGAGCAAGTGTCGGAAAACTCATCGAAGCCCCTTTTCGGAGTTGAGGTTAATGATTGTGACTTTCTGGCAGAGTAATGGATTGACGACACTTGCGAAATCTGCGTGTCGCTACAGGTCGTGTCGGGTAGCTCGTCATTCAGTTCCAGCCCTAAGGAGGAAAGCAAATTATCCATGCTTTGCTCGTAGCGCCACTGGATTTGTTGCTCTTCGAGAATAATTTGAACGTGTATTTTCTGCTACAAAATTTCCATTTACTATTGATTGTGTCCGGCATTCATCAAATACTTACCTGCTGCTTACGCTTGTACATGTAGACCGCGATGTATATCGATAGAATCAATGTGGCAACGGAAAACCACAGAAACTGATGACGATCCAGACCGAGAGCCCGTATCACACACATGGTTTTTAGAAACACCCAGCACATCTTAGGCCACTGGAGGCAAGTGGGCATCTTCATGATGGCTTCCGCTTCGCTATTCAATATGATCTCGGGGGTCCACATCCCTAATATTTTTTCGAACTGCATTTTAATGTTCTCAAGGGCGTTACGGTATTCAAGAAAAAATATGAAAAAATAAAAAAAATAAAAAAAAATAAAATCGTCCCTTTGTTGAGAAATGAAATAAAAATATAAAAAAAATCCGAAACTGTTCTCTGCGTAGTTCGTGTTGAAATGTGAGCTCCGTAGGCATTCCCAACGTAACATCGACTTTCAAGGCCTGCTGCGAGCTGAAACATTTTCGTTGAAAATATAATGGCAGTAGGCATTTGTATAGGCAAACGTTTCAAGTAATCCCAATCGAAACGTTTTAAATAATTTCGATTTCACTCACTAATCCAAGTAGGCAGTAGAAACCAAAATACTTTGATTCACCCCAGTATTCCCAACACTTTTTACACTCGTTTAGCATATGAAAAGAGCATATAGATTTCATGCATTTATACGTCTATTAGACTAGCTTAGAGATACCCTCGAGTACTACATACTATGTGCTCATATGGAGCCTCATTCACAGTGTTATTGATATATTATTGATAGTATTAGTATTTTATATTGTAGTATTAATATTTAATATTATATAGTCTAAAATATAATATGTTTGCCCATTGGATGGGAAATCAGAGTGGAATTATATTCTTATAATATATGTAACGCACAAAAAGAGGTGTGACAGTCCCTTGTTTATCTTCCCGTTCGTATGAACTCGGAGATCTCGTAAACTACAAACGCTAGAGACTTGATATCTTAAATGTATACTCGAGCAGTAGGAGTATATTGTTTGGCCCAATAACTCAACACTTTTCCTTAACATCTATAAATATCGTTATCGAGCTGAAGAACTCAGATTTACTGTGCTATGAATACAAAGACTTTTTATTTTAACAGATATTGAATAGTTCTCGGCTATATAAATACAATCATACAATTACGATCAATCTTTTTTATTTCTCCACTTTATAGACTTTTATTTAACTAAAGTCTTGATCTGATATATAAAGATCTTCTTTTAGATAAGATATTTTTCTGATGTATACATAATTATAGAGATATTTATAAAGCTAAAATTGTTCTCGAATATAACTCTACAACATAAATATATTCATTTAGTTACTATCTTTCTCAGATATATTGATGGTTATTAAGCTACTAATGTTCTCTCATATTTGTCACTTTTATAGAGATGATATTAAATCAAATTGTGCTGATATAGAGAGATATGAGATATATGGAAATATTCATTAAACTATTTTAATTGACATTCGCTTTTGATAGTCATAAAATGGCTTTAGCAATTGCTTTCATTTACTCTCTTGTAACAGTCACAAGTGCTGCGTGACCATAATTATTCCAAAGCTATATTCGACTTTGTCCCATCATTCACTTTCGCAATCGCCCACTCACTTTGCGTGTCTGTGTCGCCAAGTTGCAGCTCGCCAAGTTCAGGGTGTCGCAATACCCTTGGCTCGTAGACAAACTCAAATATTTTGCTAAATAAATTGAATGCAGCTTGGAAAATATGCTCGCTCTCCCTCTCTCTCTCTCTCTCTCTCTGCCTCTCTCTTTCTCTCTCTCTCTCGCACACGCTGCTGCGAGGCGGTGCGATATATGTATGTAAATAGCGCGACAACCATGAGAAATGGCAAAAACTTTCATTTGAGCAAACAAAGCTGCAATTCTAATAAAGTCATGGAGCGCCATGCAACGAGCGAAATTTGGTTGTCGTCTGGCTAACTGTGAATATGCATATATGAGTGTATATCACTCTCTGTATGTGTGTGTGTGTGTGTGCCCACATTGTGCCGCCCCCATATTTGGAATTCCTCTTATCCAGCTCGTGCTGCCGGACCGAGCTTTTTTATTGTCCTGCGCCATACGTGCGCTCATATTTCACAGCTGCCACAGATTCGCCATTTCGTTCTCATAACAAGACACCGAACGAGGCATCATAACGTGACTCCAAGTGGCGCCTAGGCGAGTCCATGTGCGCCCACAGCTGCCTTACGTCCGGCATTCATGTGACACACAATTTTCTATTAGGCCGTGCCCGCAATTTGGCCACAGACAAGTTTCCGCCATTTTATGCGGCACATAAATAGTTTGGCTTGCCACAACAACATGCATTTCGCCACAGCAGCAGCCGTTGGTCAGCTTCGTCAGCTGCCACGCCCGCTCCATAAGTGCGAACTCATTTGCATCTGGCAAATAGCATATTGCGGTTGCACTTACAACTTCTTAATGATGTGCGCAAACACAGCTATGCAATCACACACACACACATACACGCATGAGCACGCCCAATTACACACGCACACACAATTGATAAGGGGGTGGGGATTCACCTAGAGCAGTCGATGCGAGCGACTTTTGCAGAGACTTTGACAATTGACTTGGGCAAAGTATGCAAGTTTGGCAAAAATCTGATTGATTCTTGATTGAATTCGATTAACTTAAGTGAAAATTATGTTAATATTGTTGGATTTCTTACTACAGCGACGATCGAGCAGGAGAACGTGAACTTTAACCACATATGTTCATATATATATAAGAGACATTTCAGCGCAGTCCAATAAAAAGCTGAAGAAGCATTTGAAATAACATCAAGCTGAAAAGAAATTTAATTTAATATATTCAGCTTTACAAGTTTGAGTCTGAATACAAAGAAAATAAATTAAAACAAGAAATAAGGCTCTAGTCGAGACTGCTCGACTATAAGATACCCTGAACCCTGAACCCTGCAAAGAAGCTAATACTCTTCTTCTTTACAAACCTATAATCGAGCGTTCTGCTAACCGAGCAGTTGCTGCCGTGGCCTGGGGGTGGGTTGGGCTATACTTTGGACGGTAATAACTCCATTTCTAGATGGACTATCTTCATGAAACTTGCACAATATATTATTAGCATCTAAATGTGTCTCTACTAGTTGAAATGGTTTTTTTCGATGTTTTTATTAATTAGGAAATAATAACATACGAGTATTCATGTATTCATTTCAGCTCTCTGGCTTTTTTAGTTTCCGAAATCTCGACTTTCATACGGACGGACGTCCAGAAGGACAGGGCTATATCAACTTTTCTTTTTGTGCTGATCAATAATATATATACTTTGCTGTGTCTACGACGCCTCCTTCTGCCTGTTACATACATTTTCACAAAACCATTATACCCTGAATTCCCATTTTCAAAGGGCTCAGGGCATAATGAAGACATTTATCAGCAACTGCTTTTCAGCTGCACGAGTCAGGGATTCATTTTAAAGCAGGTTAAATGTTTTTCATAGTAGCTGCAAGAGAAATGCAAAATATTATTACTTAATTATGGCAGCAATTGCCCATTTCATATTACGAAGGCTCCACGTGGCGTATACGCTATATTCGTCTGCTCTCTTTACTCATATTTGTGACTGTCCATTTACGTTAACGAATGCCCCAGGGGATTGCATTGATAACGGAACCCACATAATGCATGCCATATATACACACACACACACACACGCACACATACATGCACATTGATATACGTACATACACGCGCAGCGCTTTACAGTTATTATATTTATTCGTCGTCTCATTAATCATTTAGCTAGCTGCATTCCAACTTCCTCAGCAAATAAGCATTAGAAATCTATTAAATCTAAATGCCAAATTCTGCTCAATTACATAAGCTGAAACCATTTTTAATGAAAATCGAAAGAGTTTATGCGAAATATAGAAACTAGGTCAGTTGGCTCTTAATTTGTGCTGCAATATTTTACAAACATTTTGAGATTATTTTGTAATCGGAAACCTTTGCATTTCTATATTTGCAGTTCTTGTTGAAAACTGTGCGCAATTAAGACTAAAGGTAAGTTCAGCAAAAATGTTCGTTACAAAATTACTTTATTCAATTTCACTTAACTTTAATATTTAAGTAAGATTTTAGATTTGCTTGAAACAATTTTCATTTAAAGCGCGATATCTGCTCAGATTTGATAAACAGTTTCTATATATAGATATAAGAAATACACTTGAATATTATTATAAACAATATGAATTTATTTTTAATTAAACATTTAATGGTGAGGCATTAAGTATTTGTTGATCTTTTCAGCAATTGTCTGCAAATAAGCGTCTTTCACTCACATTTTTAGAAAAACCTCAAAGAGCAACAGATTGCGTCGGTTCTTTGGTTGAGTTTTATGAAGCAAGTATTGTTCTTTTTTTTTTAATTTTGTTTTTTATATGTATTGGTGTGCATTCTAGATTTGTCTTCGCTAAACACATCTATAAAGTACGTGAGCGTGAATGTAAGCCTCTGTATGTAAATATGAGGCTCGCTTGCAAAGACTCTTTGAGTTTATCTGTTCACTTACTGAAACTCATTGTGCGAGCGTCATTCGTATCGCTCTCTAAACGATGTTCGGGAAAAGAACATCACACGAATAGTTGAGCCCAAAGCTCAAAATGAAACATCGTCTCTTGCGGATTTGTTATACTCTCAAAGCTATAGTCAATATCGATAGATATTTCAAGATCTGTTTAGCATGTGAAAGAAATTCTGAGAAAAATTAGCTAAAATTAATAATGTATTTAGTCTTTGCTCTCAAACATTTTTAAGCAATCTCTATTCAGATTTTGCATTTAACTAAAAGTTTATAAAATTATTCTTACTTAAATAATCCAAAGATGCATTTAAAACTATGAAATGCTAGAATGTAATATACTTGGATGATCAGCTATTATACATTATACACCTATATAGAAATAAAATATATGCAGAAGAAGTTATATCTTGTTAAATAGATGCAGGACTTTCTGCCTCACAGACCGAATCATCATCAACATGAAAATGTAATCTTTACCGAGCTCAAGTTCGTAGCAAAGTTCAATTTTGTCTTATATACACCTCAGGTGATATCTCCAGTATGCATTACAAGTAAACCGATAGCTGAAGACACTTATTTTGATGAATATACAAATGGGTTGACCTATTTATGGAGGGCAATTGCAATGGCTGGCAAAGTTGGAAAGAATTGCATTGCTGATGGAGCACGTAAAGTCATTAATTAAAGCAGTGCTGTGTGTTGACTGCTGGCGCTCAGTGTGCTCAAGCAAATTAAGCGATTGTTGGGTCTGAGTCAATGCGATGGCTTTAACGCAAAATGTCAATCAAAGAGCGCTGCACCGCATGCACCACATGCACCACACACACACACACACACACACACACATGCAGTATGCAGTTACTAACCATGAGCGAGTGAGAGTGTGTGGGAGTCGGCTGTCTGTCGAGCTGGCTGCCACTGCTCAATCGCCTGTGACCCTCCGCCTCGGCATATAGCAATTTTCACTGCCACTTCAGCTCATTTAACGCCAACAAAGGCAACGCTGGCTTCTCTGATTGACAGAGCGTAAAGGACAAAGCAAGCCAGTGACAGGTGACTCAGGCGGGCATGAGAGGGGGAGCAGGAACAGGGGCAGGAGCAGGAGTAGGATGTGGGAAGCTTGTGGATTGGCGACACACAAAGCCAAAGGCATTTTATATAGCCCGCTAAAAAGAGGAAAAACAAAACTTTCGACACGAAATGACATGCCGATTAAATTAATGCAGTACCTAACGCCTCAACGGATGCCATTGGCGGAGGCGGATGAGAGGGGCGATTAAGAGAAGTTTTTTGTTGCTGCCGTTAACAGCAGTGGCATCGTAAAAACTTTAAGATCGAATCGTTTGGTGAGCCCCATGCTCGTAAGTAACGCCAAATCGGTTGGGTCCATCGACACCTGCGACCTCCGAAAGGCCAAGCGACCGAAATGGAGCACACGATATGGGTATGTGGCTGGGCATGAAACGGCATCAACTGTCGGCATCATGTGCACGTAATCATAATAAATGACATCGGACGCTCCTGTAAGCGGATACTTTTATTTAATTATGCATCCCAAACATCGAACCTTTGCATCCCACGCAGCGCCACCTCGCCACCCGGCCACGGCGAACCAACTTTAAAATCAAACTCAAATTCATGTTTGGGGTCAAGGTGAGCTGCCTCAACCAATGTCCCCCAAAGCACTTCATTTGAATAGACTTTCCAACTGTTCATATGCTTTAAGATCCTAATGCTCCAAATGTAGCTAAAAATTTGTTACTTTCACTCCATAGTTAACTGAGTGTCTGCTTCCCTTGCGGGGGCTGCCTTTTATGTGGTGCACCTTTGGTGAGCTGAAACCTAATATTTATTTTTACAATATTTGATATTTTCTTAGCATATACTTACACAGAACGTTTTCACATGACAGCTATATTTATTCTCATTTGAATAAGTAGAAATTTTCTCGCTATATATAGGTTGTATTAGTTACTATAGACTGTTGTCCATGTGTGTATAAAGTGATATTGGAAAGTTCCAGCAACAGTTTACATAAGAAGATGTAATGTAATGAGAGCGAACACAATAATGGCTTAAATCCAAAGATCTATAATAGCTGTTAATCGTTTTTCAATGTCTGCAATTAAGTAAATTTCACTCACATCTTGGGCAAAAAAAATCCGAGAGTAACAGATTGCGTCGGTGCTTTAAAGAGTTCGTTCGATCGAACAGACATATATATATATACATATATATTTTCTTCTCTCTCTTCGGAGCATCGTGCAGCTGAGTATCGGAATGATTGGAGTTATCGAAGTGATAGATAACTGTGGCTCATACATCAGAAAGCATACATTGCTTTTCTCATTCATCTAGACCTTCGTGTATCCACCACCAATGAGAGCACCAAACGAGAGCTCGCACGAAACCATTGAAACTAAGTCATGCTCACTCACGCTTTGAAAAAAAAAATAATTCCAATAAGTAACAAATTGCAACTGTTCTCAAAGAACTCACAGAACAGTAACGATCTCTGTTTTTGGGTTTTTCCACGATCTGCGCAAAATGCTTATTGTATGTAAATATATGCTTGCGAGGGTGTTTTGCGCTAAACACATCCACAGCGTGCCTGAATGTGTGTGTGCATTGCCCTTTTAAGATCTTCATCTTTGAATAAGCCACAGTGTGCGAGCATTAATCGCATTACTCGCGGCATAAATCTCCTCAAAAGAGTTTAATGCGAATAGCTCAACGTAAAACTGTCAGACAAAGATAGAAACCGAAAAAATACTCCTGATTTCTTGCTGAGTAGAATGAGAGAAGTGACACGGATAACTGTTATTTGTGAGTAATGATTAAAATTCATCATACAAAATTTTAATTTACCTTAGTTTTCTGCGGCTCAGTTATCCTCAACAAAGTTATCTGTAGCTCGTCCGTTAATGTTCATTATTGTATACTAAATATAGAAAACAGCCTTATATATATAATATAAAATTTGCCTGCAATGGTAATAAGTATTCCATATAGAACAGATGAGAGAAAAGTTTTATTCTGTTCTTTGTGATTTATCAAGTATGACTATTCCAATATATATTATATGTATTTCTTTTCACATTAAATTGCCTCAATTTCCAAACTTGCTTTAAAACTGATTTCTCTCAGCAATTCCAACTCTCACACCCCTTTTGAGGTAGAAGCCTGACCGCCTCGACCGCCTCGTCACAGGAAATACCCTTTAAGCTCTGTAAACCCTTTATGCTATTATGTGTCATCCGAATGAACATGCGCGCATAGTTACTTGTGTGTTGTCCAATGATTCGGTCGTTTATTTCTTTTCCATAATCCCGGATTGTCGTCGTTCTGTGGCCTGTGGACTGGATGCGTCGCAGCTCAGCTCTTGGCGAGCTAATGGCAATGTTTCCAAGGTGAAAGTTCTCACTGCTTACTTTTAAACTGTTTGTTCTTGTCAACTTAAAGGCTGAGCTTTCTCTTCATGTATATGTGTGTCGTTTAACTGTGCAAGTGTGAGTGTGTGCCAAGAAGTTTGTAATTTATTTTTAATACTCTTGAAATTTGTGTTTCTTGCTTTTTATTATAGTAAACAATTCCCATTTTACACTTGTCTCCCTCTCTCTCTCTCTCTCTCTTTCTCTCTCAGTCTGTGGGATGGGCGATTTTTAATTATACTCGTTGCAGAGAATTTCTAACTTTCTACCAGCGGCCCAGTGCCTTTAGGCTCTCGGCACAGCCAGCAACAGCCATCGCAAACAAAACAAATAAAACAAAGCACTTACATTCGCAAATTAATAATTGAAAGTTTCTCGCTTGGTTCTAAATAGTTCGTTATGAGTTTCGTGTAGCATTCTCAATATGCCCACGAGCGAGCTTAAGAATTGCTCAACTAATTTACAAACTCAGCTCGGATTACAAACTACTAATTAGCCCCAAACAACACAGACTCGCAGACTCGCAATGAAACATTTCATTCAAAGCTAATTCCAACTGATTCAGTGATATTAGTTTCGGCATTTGCATAAACCATTTCCAGCTATTGCCTAACGAGTGTTGGTAAAATAAGTAAGTTAAAAGTTTTCTAAATTTATATTGTATAAAATTAATACACCTTTTGTTAAATGTTGTTGGTAAATGTTAATTTTGGTTGAAAATAATTATAGCCAATAATTATAGAAATAATTAATTAAATAATTTTAAAAATTATAAAAATATATTTTGGCAAATATTTAAGTTACATTTTCACAATGTTAAACAAGAAAGACTTTTTATTTGTTGACTAAGAGTTTGATCTAACTTTACTTAATTTAAGACTAAATCTTGACAATCGAAGATAAAGAGTTAACGAGGCTGGCAGGGCGACAAAGCCTCTGAGTCACCTGATATTGCCGTTGCTTATTTGCAATGCTACAGGATGGTCTGATTGGGATTCCCTCTTCTGTGTATCTAATTTAGCTTACTCTTTGTTATCTCTTAGCTGTTACCCTGCGTATCATAGCTGCATCTTCGTTTGATGTTACACGTTGCTTATGTGATAAATTTTTGCTGTCAAGCTTGTCTTAATTTGTCCACTCTCCCGGTCTCCTTTACTTTTCAAACTTCTCTCAGCAACGAATACCCATTGAGCTTCCCTTTGCCCACTGCTAATCAACGCGAATCTGATTTCACTCTCTCACCCTCTCACTCTCAGTCAACGACACTCACTCTCAGTCGGCTTTATATTCAGGAACAGCTATATTTGTCTCCCTCTCTCACATGGAGTGACAATTGGAGTGCAGCTGTTGCGCAAACTCGCTTGGATAATATTTTTACAACAACTCAGTTCTCAGCGTTACACTAATACTACTGCAATAATCGGATCCAATCAGCAATGGGGACACTAAGATAACAGGCTCTGAGTGTAAATGTAATGCTATATTATTGAAAATTGAAAATGGGAATTCAGGGTATAATGGTTTTGTGAAAATGTATGTAACATGCAGAAGGAGACGACGCAAACCCCACAAAGTATATATATTCTTGATCAGCACAAAAAGAAAAGTTGATATAGGACTGTCCGTCTGTCCGTCCGTATGAACGTCGAGATTTCGGAAAATACAAAGCTCTCTAGGAGCTGAAATTTCACATGAATACTCGTATGTTAGTTGCGCAGTACGAGTTTATTTTGTTTCTTTTTTTTCGATAACTCATCCCATTTCCTAATTATCGATAACAAAAAAAGCGAAAATTCTTTCATAAATAAATAAATATAGCAATAAGTGAAATAAAAATATAAATACAAATAAAAGATTTACATATTAATATTTATTTTTAAATATAAACAAATTTATTTTTCAAAAAGAAAAATAGTCTTTATTACATTAACTCTACTTAATTTCTACAACTTCTAAATATTGCTTTGCAAACTTTATTTATGCCGTTGTTTAAGTTTATTGCTTATGGGAAAATCCCTGAATACACATTTCCATTTGATTATACAATTATTCAGTAAAAACATTCTCAACCATATCTATAATAAATTGAATGAGAATACAAAATATATAAAATATATACATCCTCAGTGGACAACAGCAATTTTCGTGGAAATCTGCCATGCTTTAAGAAGTCTCATTCTCAGTTCAGCAAAAATGTATACTCTTGAAATTTGCTTGAATTGATAGCGAAAATTGCGCGCATTCTTTTGAATTTCAACTGAGGTTAATTAAAAACACAATTTGTATATCTGAGTGGAGAATGCCAGTGGCTCTGAGTCTGAGTGTGGGTGTGAGCGTGGCTCCGAGGGGATGCCGACGTAGGTGTGTGTATGCCCAAACACTGGTTCTCCCTAGACTTCTGATGAAAGAATTTTAGTTCACTGGCTGCTAACCTAAATCAACATGGTCATCTAAGTTCCACTGGGAGATGACCCAAGCGAACGCCCACAAAGACAAGTGCGAGAGGAGGAGAGACTGAAGCGACGCAGCAGCTGTTGCAACATAATATGCGAGTGTGTGTGTGTGTGTTCTAAGTCCAGTCCGACGTGCTTGTCTGACGTGCCATTATTTAATGAGAGTGCATAAAAAATTAAATCAAAATGCTCCGCACGTGATGGTCGAGAGGGACGGGAAGGGCGTGAAGTAGATGGAGTTCGTATTGCGGACGGGGATGCAAAATGAAAAGCCATTAGCAGCTGCGGACATGGGGACATGCAAAAAGAGTTGTAGACATATACACACACACACACACACTCACACACATGCTCATATGCATATACAAAGCGCAGGACACCGGAACGTGAAGGAGGCAGCGCTTAGTGCTTGAGCAAATATTTAGTGCCATCTTGTCACGCCCCTTACCCATTCGCATTTTAAATATGCAAATGGATACTCGAAACTATTTTATTATTCACACGGGCAAAAGGCAACACTCTCGCCTCCCTCCATAGATACGAACACACACAGACACAGAGAAACGCTGCCTTAATGTGCCCGGCTCGAGTCCTTGTTGTGTGCACAAATTTGAGGTTCCTGCAAGTAAGCAACAAATTTTTAGCCAGCTGCGCTCAGCCTTAGGCCCCGCCCCACACCACACCAGACCACCCTGCCCAGTTCATGCCCGCCTCCACCTCCAGCTCCAGCTCCACCACCCCACCCCAAACACAAGGCTCTTTAGTATTATTTGCTGTTTACGATGCCATAAAAAAAGGAAAACTTCAACAAGAAACAAACAACAAAGGCATAAAAACGGACACGATTCATAGATAGCTCAACTAACAGATATTCTGTATCCGAATTGAGACTGAACTGTGGAAACTGAATGTACATATATGAATTAAAAGCAATCTAGTTTCTATTAATGTAAACTTTTGTTCACATACAATTGATATTTTTGATAGTTTTGCAAGTTCTCAATAGTCTCTCGTCTACTAAGAGTGCGTCGTGCTTCTCCACTTTCATGTTACAGGGTATACATAAACGGACTACAATACAAAATCAAGCAAACAGAAACATGACAATCTATTCATAAAAAATATATATAGATAAATGACTTAGTTTTCGTAAAAGACTAAATACTCTATCAAATCGTTTTATTATTTATCCGGAAATATTCACATTTGTTTCCTAAACATTTTGTTACTTTTGGCTTGAATTGTTAGAGAATCTTGATTAAAGTATTAAAGTTTTGAAATATGAAAGTTTTGAGCATGTTGTAATATTAAAATATGAAAATATCTAAGAATATTAAAATATTAAATTTTTTAGACTTATTAGGATATGCAAAATTTAAAGATTAAAATGCGCAAATTGTTATTAAGATTTTAATATAATAAAAAAAATATATACAAGTATTAAAATATGAATATAAGAAAATTTGTAAAAGTATTTAAAAAATAACAATATTAAAAAAAAATAATAAAATAAATATGTAATTATTAAAATATGATAATATACGAAAATTTCTATAAATATTAAAATTTAAAAATATTTTAAAATATTTAAAGCTTAAATCTCTTAAAAATATAAAATGAAAAATTTGAAAAATATCAAAAGATGAGAATATTTGAAACTATTCTATATTAATTATTATTCTATATTAATCTAATATTCAAAATTAAAAATATTATATATAATTAATTTAAAAGTCAAATTATTAAAAGAAGAATATTTAAATATATTAACAAATTAAACAAATACATATTAAAAAATAATATAACAAAGTATTAAAAAAAATAAGAGCGAACAGATATATGAAAACATACAGATATTGAAATATTTAGTAATATACAAAAAATTATAATATAATCATATTAAAATAATAAAATAAACTTGGATTTCAGTATGAAAACAACTATGAAAACAAGTTTACATATTTGAAGAGCAAAAAGACAAATTTTAAGATAAACATTAAATATGTTTTTTCTATAAAGAATTATACATATACATATTTATTATCTAAGCAAACTTGACACACTTCTCCAAATGATCGAAGCTTTCACAGGATTTTCAGCTTGTCGCAGCTTCGTGTCAGCTGTCAACTGATGCTGGAGAAACACGATTTGAAAGAGATTTTGACGCTTTCGATGGGGAAAAGCATAATATTGTGGCCGAACAGAGAGCGTGGCACGTGCGGGGACTTAGTTAGCAATGGATAGGAATGGGTGGCAGGAGGAAGGCCTCTCTTTTAATAGAGGCATATGCACACAGCGGGCTCAACTCTATTTATCAGCGAACAAATGCCTGACCAATAAGCCGCCTGGGCGCACACCGGGGACCCGGATACAAACAGCGAGAGCAGGACAGGCACGCTGAGTGCACGGGGTGGGAGGGGCTTGCGACTAGGTCATGACCCGGCTCAAGTCATGTCAGCTGGGGCACAACCTACGCGGCTTTGGCATTTCGAGAGCATTGCAACTCTTTGGTCCTTTCATGTCGCATATTTGCACAGGAAGCTGAAAGCGGAAGCTGTCTGTAAATGTGAGCGTCCAGTGTCCTGGATAAGTCCCTGCAAAGGACTTTGACTCCGACTCCCACTCCGACTTCGAGTCCACTCGCCTCTGTGTCGCTTTCAAAGCGGAAATGATTTGCGTTCTTATTCACCGGCCAAAGGTCGCGTATTTGACATTCAATTTCACTTGCTTCAGATTTTGCTTTCTTTTCAATTGGCTTTCAGCGCTACTATTTGCTTATTTCTTTTATCTTTTTCTTGCCTTGTGTACTCTCCTAGTTGAATCTTGTTTCGTATTTATTATTTACAATATTCGTGTTCCTGCAGCTGTCGTGATAATTGGAAAAGAAAAATCTGTATAGATATTGACTTAAATATTGACTTAAGTCTAGGAGAAATGAAATTTATAAAACAACTTTTACCCGATGTCACATAGGCAAACAAAATACTTGAATGGGAAACTATATTTATATCTTTTCAATATGAAATTTGATAAAGTGAATGAAATTTATGATGCGAAAAATAACCTTTCACATTTCATATGGATGAGCTATAATTTATATTAAATTGTAGCTACCTTTATCTATCACTGAGATAACAATATGATAAATGCAATTCTACTCTCTTAAGGAATTCCAATATCATTCCCTTATATGATTTACTTTAACGTGAAAGATAGATTGCCAAGTCGATTGGCTTAGCCTACATCACCAAAACACAGTTTTCATAAACATGAAGCCTGCTTAAGGTCTGGCCTGAGAATATTTGTTATTATTATATTATATCTTATTACTATGATATGCAAGACAAGATAATATACAAGATATATAATATATTCAAGAGGCCGACCTGTGCAGTGTATATTGCAGTCAAACCTTATGACTTCAACTATCCGTAATAAGTTTTTCAAAAGGGAAATCGAAAGGGAAGCCATTTAGAAAATATAGAAAAAAAAAATAATGCGTGGACTATGATTACATATGTATGTATGAGAGTTCTGCGAGCTGGCTGCGAATGTTCAGTTTGTTGTTTTTATTGACGGCTCAAATGGGTCGTTGTATTCATGTGCCCCTCGTGCCTCATATAAGCCGTGACACGGCCCATGACAGCAAAGACATTGATAACACCAAAATCGCCACAACCACAGCCGAGCGATGTCCAGCCCAAAAAAAAAAAAAAAAATAAAAAGAAGCTCAATGCGTAATATACAAAATGTCTGTGTGTGTGTACATATAAATATATGTATGTAGGAGGAAAAAAAGAGAATCCTTAAAGACACAAATCCAATTGATTTATAAACGGCAGCCACGTTGCGCTGCTCGTCCAGCCGGCCACAATTTGGACGCTTTTCAAAATTGTCGAAAACAAAGGACTTTAAGGACGACAAAAGCGCGGCCCGGCGTAGTAAGTGTGAAATGGGGCAATTTTTCATTACTAAATTGTATTTATACAGTACACACAGTATATATGTACATGTATATATACAAATGTTGTCTACTTATGTGCTATGACTGAGCGTAGTTCGGTCTGGCGGCAGTTGGATTATATTTTGGCTTTGGCTTTGGCTTGGCCATTGGCCACATGTATCGGAAAGTCGTCGCCGCTGCGACGTAATTGTCGAATTGAAACTGAAAAAAAAGCACACACACATACACACATTCAAACAGTGACGTGTATGAGGCAAGCCATGCGCACAGTGGTCAAAGCTGCAAAAAAACGCCTAAATAGCTAAGGCAAAAGCAAGCGCCAATAAATAAGTTTTAATATAAAACTTCAACATATAAACTGACTTTGCCTAGTTTTTTTTAAGGTTTTACCTGATAGAAAAATATATTGTAAGCCAACTGTGCAGCACACACACACACACTGATTAGCCAACTGCTAGTTGATAGGCGCCTTGCTGGACAGCATAAAGGCGAGGAGGGGAAAACTTGCAGAAATTGATGTTCTCGGTCATCTTTTGACTTATGTTTTTCCAGCTGATCTGTATGAGTATGTGTGCGGCTGTGCGTGTGTGTGCTTGTGAGCTCGCCCATATGTGTGTGTGTATTGCCGAGTGCAGCCCTTCGGTTTCAACTTGTGTGTGCATGTACTGGAAAATTTATGTGCGTTGACAAGTTGAGCACGCACACACAGGCACAGGCATATCCACTCGCACACACACGCACACACACACAGAGTTGGCGAGAGTCCTGGACGTGACACCTTTAAGGTGTGGGAGCAGTCCCGCCTGGTAGCTAGTAGCTTTCTGCTTGGCTGCCGGCTGATTTTTCAATGTGCCACGCCTAATCATGACAACAAAAGAACACACCCGAACAACGCCAACAAGCAACAACAACAACTGAGACAACAACAACTGCAACACAAAATGGCAACCGCAAGGACAGCAACAAATTGAAACGGAAGTTTTCTGACAAATAATTTCCCCATACATATTTAAAAGAAAACCATGTGAAATTATCGACTAGAGATACCCAGTAAAGAAGAAAGAGCTGAACTCTGCCGGAGTCCTCTTAAGAGACTACATGCATGGCAGCTCTCAATTTGAATTTGAGAAACTTAAAAATTGGGGAATATATCACCTCTGATAAACTGTTAAGATCTTACCAATACGCTCTCTCAGGGCGTGACCTATGCAGAATAAAGACTTGAAATTTGAAATATAAACATAGATTAGCAACCTAAAATATGAAGGATATATCTCCCATCCAAAGCAAGCTTAATAAACCACAGAAATCTGTATGTGCTAGAAACTTGGAGCTAGAATTTTATAGCTATAAATTCAACCATTAATTATTTAGTTGGAATCAATGTGGACCTTCTATATCTATGGCTTAAAAATAATGTTGTGAGGCATGGAATATCGAAAATACCCTCTAATTTGCACTGTTTTGAAACATAATCCCTCAGTTAATTTACTCTAGCTTCCTTCTTATATTATCCTATTTTATATTACATAACACTTTATTATATTATATTTTAACATTTTATTATATTTTATTATATTATATTATATGATTACGTTTACTGGCGGCATAGTAAATGGGAAAAAAAAGGGTATATTCAACAGTTTTACAGCTATAACTTTCAAAATGTAGTCGTTACCACGTGGCCAAACCCTGTTTACTTGTTATTATATAAATATATGGCTAACCACTGCTGCATGTAGCTACATATATGGCACGTTGTCATACTTGATAAGTGGAAAGAAATATGTATCGGCAGTCTTCACAGCCTGCAGGCATCTCTCCTTCATCAGAGATTTCGCAAATGTTCCCTTCCAGCCACAAACTGAGTCTAATAACTGTAAAACATTTCAACTTAGTCCAGTTACGTAGCTGAAGGTATTCATAAGCATTTTCCATAAGCTGCAGCTCGAGTTAAGTCATTTCGCACACTTTATTTCCAGAGTATGAAAGCTAAGCAAATTATTCTGGAATTAGCTTTGTGCGGGCGTTTAGTTTGCATATTCCGCAACGGCTTCAGCCGAGGCTCAACAGGTCAGCCACGCCGCCGGCTGGAGTCGATGTCGTATACGTAATGCTTATGCGTTTACTTGCTGACATCTCAATGGAGCTTAGTTCTGCTGTTGCTCATCCAGGACACAACAGCAACAGCGACAGCAGCAGCAACAGCAACAGCAAAGGCAAACATAACCTCCACTGACTGCAGCTACATGAAGAACTTTGTCAGTTATGTGACATCATTGTGGCCGCATTGTGTGGCGCCACAAGCCAAAGGCTGCAGCAGTGGGTGGTGCTTGGTGGGTTGGCGGGTTGGCGGGTTGGCGGGTGACTGCACGCTTGTTATTTCCGCTAGCCACTTACATGGATATTATGGTTACAGTGCCTGCAACGTAGTGCACGGTACGGCCAGAGGGTTAACTGTCTGCAACTGATGGCAAGCATTCTACTTAGTTTCTATTGGCGTCCTGTTTGTGTCCTGGCGCTGCTCCTCGTGGCCAGTTCCACATGGCGGCGCTCGTTTAGTTTTGCCGTTTGACTTGCAACTAAATGCACAAGAGCATCACAAACTTTTCCAATATATGTACAGATATATGCGCCCATTGCGTGCGGGCCACAATAAATACCCCACGCAGCTCTAGCTAACCCCTCGCACAGATGCAGCGATGGAGGGGGAGTGGCTGCCAGGTGATTGCAGTTAACTGTAAATGGCTCAGCATATGCATGCGCTCAATTACCATTAACTTGCCGAGCATCGGTTAAGTTACAATGCGCCACAATGAATTGACTTTTCGAGCGCCTTTCAGCGAAAATGCTCGAGTGTAAACAGAACCCGCGGCCCTTAAATGAGCTGCGGTTGACTCCACATAAATTATGTAAAAGGTTTTCTGCCTTGCTTAGCCCCCAATGGTTCGAGTCGATGGCAATCTAATGTCAATTACCATCAATAATGCACAGAGACTCGAGGTATTCAATATGGCCTTTAAAGCGCTAAATGAAACTTTAATCTAACTTTCATTATCAAGCGCTCTACAGCTTATGGAAAACAAGAAGCAAAATTTTAAAGCTAAATAATAAAATACCAATTTTTCACCTGATGTCTCAAAATTGCTTCAGCTATATAAAATGTATCGACATCAAACAACATTAATTTATCTATCGCTCATGGCTATATCGCCTCTGTCTATAATAATTACATTGTTCTCCCATATTATATATCTATATATGTATATCTATATTCTATTGCAGTAAAATTCTAACATTGGAATAACTTATCGACGCAATCGAATGGAATATGAATGCAAAGAATTCGATTATAATAGCTTAAATGTATTTCATTAAGAAACCCTTTGTTGAACCGAAGGCCCACAAACGGCAGTCTATAAGCGAATTACTAGACTCTCTGTCGACATTCGACACTCTTCAGAGATGCTAACTTGATTTTCAATTAGCATGCTCAAGAGCTGTCGCTATTAGCTGTCATAGTGAGGGGCTCTTAGTCGTTGCATCAATTAATATCACTCTGGCTGGCTGGACAATAGAGAAAGAGTAAAACGTATCGAAATCGAAAGCAAAGCACTTTGGTTGAATTTTTTTTTATTAATTTTTTAATTTAACGCGCTAATGAAAACAATAATAAATCTGCAAAATTTCACGAATCCCTACGATTGAAGCCCTATTTCTTCGTTCCCTATCAATGTCCGGTTTTAAATGTGTAAATTAATTATATTGAGAATTCCTGCTCTGGTTGCTTTTTTCCTTCTCCACATCTTTGACAATGGAGAAATTAATTAGCTAAGAATGGTTTGATTTGCACTCCGCATGGTCGGTTTTTGGTTGATGCTTTGAATCGCATCTATCCCATGCATATTTAGCGAGTTGTCACTTGGCTGTCTGAGACGAAATGTTTCATTGTTTACCTGCGAAAAAAAATTGAATCAAAATTATAATGAAAATCGAAGAGGAGAGATGAAATACCTGCACATCGGAGATAGATGCAAAATTCTTGAAAATGGAATAAGCAAAGCACAAATCACAGCGCCAGAGCATGCTAAGGGTTAAGAACAATTAAGTTTGCACATTAATTACGATATTCTTATCTTACTCTTCTCAGGTACGTGTTTATTATAAATATATAAGATCCTTCTTGTTGAAAAATATATGTTTAGCCAACTCTCTTATCGAAAGTGTTATGATTAGTCCAAAAGCCTGAGAAGATACATTTAATTAACGTTCTCTAATTAGGTGACAGACAGCTTACCTGTTTGAGTATACCTGTTATGGATAGCAATGTAATGTAATGTGTGTTTGGATGAGTTTATGCAGCCTTTGAGTGTACCCCAGTTGAAACTAGCCTCAGGCGAAAAGCAGAGAAATTCATTATGAACGCAATAATTAAGAGTGCTCTAGTCGGAAATGTCCGACTATGAGAATCCGGTATAGCAATTGATTGCATTGCACGTATGTATGTATATATGACAGCTGACTCATATATGTATGTATGTATAAAAAATGAAAGCTAAGAGTGCTCCCCCCTGAACCCTTCTTCGAACAAATAATATTCCAAGAATGATTCGCTTCGTTTCTGCGTAAGAAACTATACATGCACAAACACGCACACACACACGCTGATCTACGCTAATACGAATGCAAGTACTTGCTGTCTCGGCCAGTATAAAAAAGCTGGCAAACCCTGAAATTGTAGTACATTAGTATCTACATATTTGCACATATGTAAAAACTTTAAAACTCTACCTCAAAAGATGAGCGAGTTATCATTTTTTAAGATATGTTTTTATCGATAACTTTAAAACGATAAAAGCGATCGATTTCCTGAACAACCCCGATATCCGCGTGCAATACACGGATCTAACAGAAAATGATTGAAGTCTCTAGCCTTATAGTTTCTGAGATCGACGCAGTCAAACATACGGACAAAGGGACATTACAATAACCACTCAGCTCGTCATCCTGATCATGAATATACATACATACATATATATTTAATGCCACACCAGAGTATGAGGAATAAAACTTGAATCGGACTTACTTCTTTTGTATCGCACAAAATATTAAAACTACATGTGCAACGATCGAAGTACGCATCCATCGACCTGTAATATGATTGTTGAGGTAGTCCGAATACACTCGCAATATCAGTTGAAACTTACCTTTGCAATAACAACAATTTTGTAGTGTCTATAATCGTGTGGTAGGCTTTAGGCATTAGATATTTAGTTTCTCCTCCTGCGACGGACCGCTGCACGACGTTGCTGCTTATTTGTGTTAATTATTTCGCGAAATGCTTGTTCATTTATTCCCTCTTCACACACTATCACGCAATTGTTGGGTACGGCGCAGCCCGAGAGAGTCTTGTATGCAATGAAAATCATCAGGGCTAGTTTCACAATGCACACCGTTTGGCGTCTGAAGAATACGACAACTTGGGGAAACTTGTTGTAGACGGAATACATCATTTGTGATTCGTAGAAGTCGTTCACATATTCCTCAAATAGCTGCCAGAACGGATGCCATACGTAAAACATCATTACTTGGCTAACCACATAGTATACAAGCATTGCGAATACAAAAATCCAAAGACGATTGAAAACACGCAAGTTTTTGCGAAGACGATCCAGTAACAATACGATCCATGACAAGAACAACGTGGCCGCCAAATCTGGGCGATATTCGGATTCGATAATGTTGTAGCCAGTAACATATAAGCTTACGCACAACACCACCGAAGTGCTGTCGTAGTCGGTATATCCACATCCATAGCTAATATTTTTCAGATATAAAAATATAAATTTTGAAAAAAAAAATAATTTATAATAAAAGTTAAAATACTACTACTCTACTGCTTGTTACAATCGAAAAGACTGAACTAGCTATAGCACAAGCGTACATCAACTCACTGGCCTACTATATGGGACACAGAAAAAAGGTGTTTATCAAATTTCAAATTTAAGTTCAACTGAGTGTTTAAAAACAAATGGTGGCAACAATAGGGATATGTGTGTGTGTGTGTGTTTTTTTTTTTTTTTTTATATTCATTTCCATATTATTAAGAATTCAGTTTTTGAATTGAAATATCAGATAAAATTGTGAGCCAATAATATTAATCAATAAAATATGCCCATAGGAACTGAAGTCTATAAGCGAATTACCAGACGGTCTGGCAGCACTAGGCACTCTTCAGAGATGCTAACTTGATTTGCAGTTAGCATTCATAAGCTGATAGTTAATGGCTGTCATTGCTTGAGGGGTTTAGTCGTTACATCAATTTATGTCACTCTGGCTGGCTGGACAATAGTGAAAGAGTAAAATGTATCGAAATTGACATCGAAACATTGCGAGGCAATTAAATATGCGAATGGGATTGCAAATCAATCGCACAATGCAATGGTGTTGCAATGGAACGAAACTTTTTCAAATCCATCGACAGACAGCCATCCACAGCCGGTCCAACATCATAAAAATAGCTTGGAGTTATTGACATGACAACACACCAATAACACTAAAAACAACCGAAAATTACCGTTTGGAGTACTAATTTATACAGAATTACCTTCATCCTCGATTTGACAAGGTTCCTGCACCCATTTGAATGGAACTTAATAATCTGGGACAACTTTGGCTTCATATCATTTTATTATATATATTTTAAATCTATTAGATGCGCTAATAGAAACTAAACTAAGTTATCGTAGGTTTCGATCCAAAGATCTAGTGGGTAAAATCAATTTCTCGATTCCCTACGATTGAAGCCGTAATTATTGATTTCTTATCAAAAATAAATTGTATTGAGTATTCATGCTCTGGTTAGTGTTTGTATTCCACCACATCTTTGACAATGAAGAGATTAATTAGCTGATTTGTACTTCGTATGGTCGGTGTTCTGTTGGAGTTTTGAATCGCATCTGTTCAGGTGGCAGGCGGCCTCTGACTTCCGGCAGCAGGAATTCGATTTAAAAGAAATGTCATAATCAAAATCCAATGCACATTTAACGCGTTCTCACGTGCTTTGTCTGAGACAAAATTGTTCATTGTTTGCCTGCGAAAAAAAATGATGTAAAATTATAATGCAAGTCGAAGAGGAGAGATGAAATACCTGTACATCGGAGATAGATGCAAAATTCTTGAAAATGGAATAAGCAAAGCACAAATCACAGCGCCAGAGCATGCTAAGGGTTAAGAACAATTAAGTTTGCACATTAATTACGATATTCTTATCTTACTCTTCTCAGGTACGTGTTTATTATAAATATATAAGATCCTTCTTGTTGAAAAATATATGTTTAGCCAACTCTCTTATCGAAAGTGTTATGATTAGTCCAAAAGCCTGAGAAGATACATTTAATTAACGTTCTCTAATTAGGTGACAGACAGCTTACCTGTTTGAGTATACCTGTTATGGATAGCAATGTAATGTAATGTGTGTTTGGATGAGTTTATGCAGCCTATGAGTGTACCCCAGTTGAAACTAGCCTCAGGCGAAAAGCAGAGAAATTAATTATGAACGCAATAATTAAGAGTGCTCTAGTCGGAAATGTCCGACTATGAGTGTCCGGTATAGCAATTGATTGCATTGCACGTATGTATGTATATATGACAGCTGACTCATATATGTATGTATGTATAAAAATGAAAGCTAAGAGTGCTCCCCCCTGAACCCTTCTTCGAACAAATAATATTCCAAGAATGATTCGCTTCGTTTCTGCGTAAGAAACTATACATGCACAAACACGCACGCATACACATGCTGATCTACGCTAATACGAATGCAAGTACTTGCTGTCTCGGCCAGTATAAACAAGTAAGAAGGCTCTTGTCGAGACGGCTCGACTACGAGATACCCTGAACCCTGCGAAAAAACTAATATTCTTCTTCATTATGCACTTATGAGCGCGCGCTCTGCTAACTGCGCAGTTGCTGCCGTGGCTTGGGGATGGGTTGGGCTGAACTTTGGACGCTTTTAACTCCATTTCTAGATAGACGATCCTTATGAAATTTTCAAAGTAGATTAAGAGTATCTAAATCTATCTATGTGCCAAATTGGAAGTCTCTAGTATTTGAAATGCGTTTTTTTCAAATTGGGGGCGAAGGGGGCGTGGTATCCAAAATCTAAATCTGTGTATCCATAATATCTATCTAAATATGTTCATTTGTAGTCTCTAGCTAAAACGATGTAGAAGTTATGCCCAAAAAACCCAAAATTTTTTATCGATAATTTGGAAATGGGAAATGGGAAACAAACTCGTACTGCGTAGCTAACATACGAGTATTCATGTAAAATTTCAGCTCTCTAGCTTTTGTAGTTTCCGAAATCTCGACGTTCATACAGACGGACAGACGGACGGACGGACAGACGGACAGACAGACGGACAGGGCTTTATGGGGTCTGCGACGTCTCCTTCTGTCTGTTACATACATTTTCACAAAACCATTATACCCAGAATTCCCATTTTCAATGGATTCAGGGTATAAAAACTACTGAATGCACCCATTTGAATAGAACTTTTCAAATAATTTTAAATTTCATTTATTAGATGCACTTATAGAAACAATATTAAATCTGCAAAATAAAAACGAAATTTTCGAAGGTTTCGATCCAAAATTTCACGAATCCCTACGATTGAAGCCCTATTTCTTCGTTCCCTATCAATGTCCGGTTTTAAATGTGTAAATTAATTATATTGAGAATTCCTGCTCTGGTTGCTTTTTTCCTTCTCCACATCTTTGACAATGGAGAAATTAATTAGCTAAGAATGGTTTGATTTGCACTCCGCATGGTCGGTTTTTGGTTGATGCTTTGAATCGCATCTATCCCATGCATATTTAGCGAGTTGTCACTTGGCTGTCTGAGACGAAATGTTTCATTGTTTACCTGCGAAAAAAAATTGAATCAAAATTATAATGAAAATCGAAGAGGAGAGATGAAATACCTGCACATCGGAGATCGATGCAAAATTCTTGAAAATGGAATAAGCAAAGCACAAATCACAGCGCCAGAGCATGCTAAGGGTTAAGAACAATTAAGTTTGCACATTAATTACGATATTCTTATCTTACTCTTCTCAGGTACGTGTTTATTATAAATATATAAGATCCTTCTTGTTGAAAAATATATGTTTAGCCAACTCTCTTATCGAAAGTGTTATGATTAGTCCAAAAGCCTGAGAAGATACATTTAATTAACGTTCTCTAATTAGGTGACAGACAGCTTACCTGTTTGAGTATACCTGTTATGGATAGCAATGTAATGTAATGTGTGTTTGGATGAGTTTATGCAGCCTATGAGTGTACCCCAGTTGAAACTAGCCTCAGGCGAAAAGCAGAGAAATTCATTATGAACGCAATAATTAAGAGTGCTCTAGTCGGAAATGTCCGACTATGAGAATCCGGTATAGCAATTGATTGCATTGCACGTATGTATGTATATATGACAGCTGACTCATATATGTATGTATGTATAAAAATGAAAGCTAAGAGTGCTCCCCCCTGAACCCTTCTTCGAACAAATAATATTCCAAGAATGATTCGCTTCGTTTCTGCGTAAGAAACTATACATGCACAAACACGCACACACACACACGCTGATCTACGCTAATACGAATGCAAGTACTTGCTGTCTCGGCCAGTATAAAAAAGCTGGCAAACCCTGAAATTGTAGTACATTAGTATCTACATATTTGCACATATGTAAAAACTTTAAGACTCTACCTCAAAAGATGAGCGAGTTATCATTTTTTAAGATATGTTTTTATCGATAACTTTAAAACGATAAAAGCGATCGATTTCCTGAACAAACCCGATATCCGCGTGCAATACACGGATCTAACACAAAATGATTGAAGTCTCTAGCCTTATAGTTTCTGAGATCGACGCAGTCAAACATACGGACAAAGGGACATTACAATAACCACTCAGCTCGTCATCCTGATCATGAATATACATACATACATATATATTTAATGACACACCAGAGTATGAGGAATAAAACTTGAATCGGACTTACTTCTTTTGTATCGCACAAAATATTAAAACTACATGTGCAACGATCGAAGTACGCATCCATCGACCTGTAATATGATTGTTGAGGTAGTCCGAATACACTCGCAATATCAGTTGAAACTTACCTTTGCAATAACAACAATTTTGTAGTGTCTATAATCGTGTGGTAGGCTTTAGGCATTAGATATTTAGTTTCTCCTCCTGCGACGGACCGCTGCACGACGTTGCTGCTTATTTGTGTTAATTATTTCGCGAAATGCTTGTTCATTTATTCCCTCTTCACACACTATCACGCAATTGTTAGGTACAGCGCAGCCCGAGAGAGTCTTGTATGCAATGAAAATCATCAGGGCTAGTTTCACAATGCACACCGTTTGGCGTCTGAAGAATACGACAACTTGCGGAAACTTGTTGTAGACGGAATACATCATTTGTGATTCGTAGAAGTCGTTCACATATTCCTCAAATAGCTGCCAGAACGGATGCCATACGTAAAACATCATTACTTGGCTAACCACATAGTATACAAGCATTGCGAATACAAAAATCCAAAGACGATTGAAAACACGCAAGTTTTTGCGAAGACGATCCAGTAACAATACGATCCATGACAAGAACAACGTGGCCGCCAAATCTGGGCGATATTCGGATTCGATAATGTTGTAGCCAGTAACATATAAGCTTACGCACAACACCACCGATAGTGCTGTCGTAGTCGGTATATCCACATCCATAGCTAATATTTTTCAGATATAAAAATATAAATTTTTGAAAAAAAAAAATAATTTATAATAAAAGTTAAAATACTCCTACTCTACTGCTTGTTACAATCGAAAAGACTGAACTAGCTATAGCACAAGCGTACATAAACTCACTGGCCTACTATATGGGACACAGAAAAAAGGTGTTTATCAAATTTCAAATTTAAGTTCAACTGAGTGTTTAAAAACAAATGGTGGCAACAATAGGGATATGTGTGTGTGTGTGTGTGTTTTTTTTTTTTTTTTTATATTCATTTCCATATTATTAAGAATTCAGTTTTTGAATTGAAATATCAGATAAAATTGTGAGCCAATAATATTAATCAATAAAATATGCCCATTGGAACTGAAGTCTATAAGCGAATTACCAGACGGTCTGGCAGCACTAGGCACTCTTCAAAGACGCTAACTTAATTTGCAGTTAGCATTCATAAGAGCTGTCGCTATTAGCTGTCATTGCTTGAGGGGCTCTTAGTCGTTGCATCAATTTATGTCACTCTGGCTGGCTGGACAATAGTGAAAGAGTAAAATGTATCAAAATTGACATCGAAACATTGCGAGGCAATTAAATATGCGTATGGGATTGCAAATCAATAGCACAATGCAAGACCCTGTGGCAGCTGATGGTCAGGGCTGTTGCAATGGAACGAAACTTTTTCATCTGCATCACTGTGACAGGCTCACACATACACACTAAACAGACAAACAGACACCCATCCACAGCCGGTCAAACATCATAAGAATAGTTTCGA
>JAUESO010000134.1:0-130000 GCA_030914385.1 Drosophila antonietae | reverse complement strand
CTGAACTAGCTATAGCACAAGCGTACATAAACTCACTGGCCTACTATATGGGACACAGAAAAAAGGTGTTTATCAAATTTCAAATTTAAGTTCAACTGAGTGTTTAAAAACAAATGGTGGCAACAATAGGGATATGTGTGTGTGTGTGTGTTTTTTTTTTTTTTTTTTATATTCATTTCCATATTATTAAGAATTCAGTTTTTGAATTGAAATATCAGATAAAATTGTGAGCCAATAATATTAATCAATAAAATATGCCCATAGGAACTGAAGTCTATAAGCGAATTACCAGACGGTCTGGCAGCACTAGGCACTCTTCAGAGATGCTAACTTGATTTGCAGTTAGCATTCATAAGCTGATAGTTAATGGCTGTCATTGCTTGAGGGGTTTAGTCGTTACATCAATTTATGTCACTCTGGCTGGCTGGACAATAGTGAAAGAGTAAAATGTATCGAAATTGACATCGAAACATTGCGAGGCAATTAAATATGCGAATGGGATTGCAAATCAATCGCACAATGCAATGGAACGAAACTTTTTCAAATCCATCGACAGACAGCCATCCACAGCCGGTCCAACATCATAAAAATAGCTTGGAGTTATTGACATGACAACACACCAATAACACTAAAAACAACCGAAAATTACCGTTTGGAGTACTAATTTATACAGAATTACCTTCATCCTCGATTTGACAAGGTTCCTGCACCCATTTGAATGGAACTTAATAATCTGGGACAACTTTGGCTTCATATCATTTTATTATATATATTTTAAATCTATTAGATGCGCTAATAGAAACTAAACTAAGTTATCGTAGGTTTCGATCCAAAGATCTAGTGGGTAAAATCAATTTCTCGATTCCCTACGATTGAAGCCGTAATTATTGATTTCTTATCAAAAATAAATTGTATTGAGTATTCATGCTCTGGTTAGTGTTTGTATTCCACCACATCTTTGACAATGAAGAGATTAATTAGCTGATTTGTACTTCGTATGGTCGGTGTTCTGTTGGAGTTTTGAATCGCATCTGTTCAGGTGGCAGGCGGCCTCAGACTTCCGGCAGCAGGAATTCGATTTAAAAGAAATGTTATAATCAAAATCCAATGCACATTTAACGCGTTCTCACGTGCTTTGTCTGAGACAAAATTGTTCATTGTTTGCCTGCTAAAAAAAAATGATTTAAAATTATAATGAAAGTCGAAGAGGAGAGGTGAAATACCTGCACATTCGAGGTAGATGCAAAATTCTAGAAAATGGAATGAGCAAAGCACAAATCACAGCGCCAGATACATGCTAAGGGTTAAAAAAAATGATTAAATTTGATTAAAATTGTTAAATTTACAATTGAAATTAATTTTCTTCTCACTTACATGTTTATTATAGAAATATATTAACTCTCTTATCGAAAGTTTGATGATTAGTCTAAAGCCTGAAAATATGAATATAATCAATGTTCTCTATTCAGGTGACATACAGCTTACCTGTTTGAGTATACCTGTTATGAATAGCAATGTAATGTAATGTGTGTTTGGATGAGTTTATGCAGCCTTTCCCCAATCTATGTATTAGGAAGGCAATGTTCGGAAATGGATATATTGAAAGTAGCCTGTGGAGAAAATCAAAGAAATTCATTATAATCGCAATAATTAAAAGTGCTCTAGTCAAAAATGTCCAACTCTCAATATCCGGTATAGAAATTAAATGTATTTCAACTTATATAAATTTATGAGAGCTATAATAAAAAAATCAAACTTACTTTTTTTTTTTTTGTATTGGATGAATGATGTGTTCGCAAATGTGTAATACTAAAACTAGTTGTGCAACGATCGAAGTGCGCATCCATCGACCTGTAATGTGATTGTTGAGGCACTCTCAAGAAACACTCTCTCAATATCAGTCGAAGCTTACCTTTGCAATCGTGTGTCAGGCTTTAGACTGTAGATATTCAGATTACATCCTTTGACCGTCTATTGCACGGTTGCCACTAGTTGCTCTGAAAAAATTGCGAATTGTGTGTTCATGGATTCTTGGCCCATACCCTTCACAGAAAATGTCGATGAAGAATTGGTCCATGAGAGCCTTGTATTCAATGTACATCATCAGCGTTAGTTTCAACAGGGCACACGAATTGTTTCTCAAGAATATGATTAGAAATGGGATTTTTTTGTAGAAAAAGTATGCGATGTTTGAGTCATAAATATCCATCAAAAAGTCATCAACATGTTCCCAGAACGGATGCCACATGAATAACATCACAAATTGGCTAAGCAAATAGTATGCGAATGTCACGCATGCAAGCATCCAAATACGGTCGAATCTACGCCAGTTTTTGCGATAACGATCCATTAGCATTACGAGCCAGCCCAAAAACATGCAGCTCGCCAAATCTTGGCGGAATCCGTATTCGACTACTTGAATGTCCGACATATACAAGCACACGCATATTATTGCCGATATTGCGGTCATAAACGGCACATTCAAATTAATAGCTATTATTTGTAAAAATAAAACAAAAATTTGTTAGAAAAAAAAATAATAATATCATATTATGAGTATTGCTCCCACTGGCTACAACATATATCATCTATCAGTATTAGCTCAAAAATCACAAGGTCAAACACTAGTCTAAGTTAGCTACCTTTGCTAACACGGTCACCTGCACACTATCTTCATCAGCTGTTCACCTGGCACATAACTGACTTTAAGGCACGACCTAACACACACACACAGACGGACTATCGGGACATAAGGAAAGCACAAGCCGCCAAGACATTCCATTTTAGCCAGGCCGTGCCTGGCGCTCACGTAGTCAGCGAATCGAATTTTAATTTCTGGTCCGGATGGCCTTGTTGTCGTCGTTGCCTTTGTTGGCCCCGAGATTGAAGTTAAAGTTGCGCTAAAAACTTTTGACTGTTTGCCGGCAAAAAGTGACTTTTCGTGGGTACGTTGCCACAGAGCCGCTTGGCCACACAGTGATGAAGGAGGTTGCTCTATAGCAGCACAAAGCTGACTTGAATAGTTGGCGAGTAAAGTTGGGAAATGGAACGCAATACGCTAATATATGAGACTTTGTATATGTATGTATGTGCATATATATCTTTTCAAATTGTTGCTGGCGTTTACAAAGGGACGAACTTCAAAGTTGTACTAGCTGCAGCTCGTTGCCTTTAATAAGAGCAAAGAAACTGTGGTCTCTATCGCCAAAGTCAAAGAAAATGAATTGCTATATGTTATTATTCATTATTTATGAGAGTTATGATAATATATTTTAATAAAAAAAAATAATTAATTAGAAAAACACGGATATGCACAACAAGAGCTGTTAGTTTTAGAATATTGAATAAATTAAAATATAAAAAAATAAATAAAATATATAACAAAAATAACAAAAAAAATTAATAGAAATAAACTAAATAAACTAAAAAAAAAATAACAAAAAAATTAAATAAATCAAATTAGAATTTAAATGTATATTAAATCTATGTTAAAATTTAAAAAAAATCTATATACATAAAAAATAATAATAAAATAGAAATAGAAATAACAAAATAATAAATAAAATTCAAATTCATATATATTTTTTTTTAATATTAAATTTTAAAAATCTGTATATATTATTAGTATATAATAACTAATAGATTTGTGTAGAAAATTATTCATATATATATTTTTTTTTTAATTTAAAAAGCTTTAGTCATATAACGAAATTTGACTAGAGGCAATTGAGCTATTAAATGTTTTCATGGAAATACCGATACTAACGATTATTGAGAGAAAAATATTATCGATGATTTTGATCTACTTTGCTCATCTCTAACTAAAGAATTTTAAAGTCATGCATACACTTGTGTATGAATACTATGTTAGCAGAATAATCTAATTACAAATGAATACAAATTGAACATTAATTATATAGAATGGTAATATGAATCAATCAATAGAGGCCAACACTCAAGTTATGATGTCGCTTAAGAGCTTTGAGGCTTTGCATTCGTAAAGCCACAATTAGCAAAAGTGTTTTGCACATTTTGTTCGAATGAGGCCCACTGTGCGCATGCGGAGCTTATTATGGAGCACTCAAGACTCAACGGCTGGCATTGAGAGTGCGTGCGTGTGTTTTTATTTGAGCATTACTACTTGAACCAATTAGGAAATTACTAGAGTAAATAGCTGTACATACATAGCACAATGCAAACATAAACAACAACTTTTTGCCTTTGTCCAGCCTTACAGGAGTTTCAACAACAATGGCCAAAGATCATTTATCAAACTCCCGCAAGCAGCCACACGGCCTGTTCCTAAACACACACAGGATTAAAGCTTGGCAAGAAGTCCAAACTGTTTTTTTTTTCTTTTAGTTTTTCAACAATTTTATCAAACATGAAATGAAAGCATAAATTTGGTCGCCATAGAGCGTCGTGGGCGAATAAGAAAAAAAAAATTGTCAAGGGAGATATCGCTGCAAAATGTATCGATAGTGACAAGCTAGAGGGAAGCAGCATGTATGTAGCTCATGGAATGAGAGATAGAACTAATAAGAAAGAGACTTGATGAAAGCGATGCATACATGCATAACTGAAAGAGCGAGATGGCCTATGAGGCAATGGCCACGTGGTTTGCCTCGATGACAAAAAGAAACTTATGCATACATACATAAGAAAATGGCTATAAAGAGGAAGAGTGGAATTTTTTTCATTGCTGTAGAGTAAAGATTTGTACTAACCTAACTCTAACCTCAACCTAAATCGAAAGTCACTCAATAATATGAAACTATTTCCTTACATTTTTTCTAGAATAAACTAATTTCATTAGGCTAGATTACACGACATTTTGAGGTTGGGTCGAGCCTGATTAATTCATTTTAAATCCAGTGCGAAACATAGTCAAGTTATTTCCCCGAACTGTAATTAAAAGTAAATTTGTATTAATAGCTGCTGGGCGCCTTTAAGGCGCCGCCGCAGCCTCTTCGCAGCACATTGTGAAGCCGAGTGCCCTGTGCCGGGCTCCGGGTGCAAGGTTTCGGGCTTTGTCAACATTTTAATCAAATATGTGTCAGCGCGGACTTATATACTAATTGACTTTAACGCTAGCGGCTGCAGCGCCCCGCCGCGCCTTTGTCGCGAGCCACTACACTATTTCATTGTATCTCCTACGGAACCGTATAGTAAGTAGCCCGGCCTCAGTTCGGTTACATCGTCGCTTCAAGAGGAATTAATTAAAAAACTTAATCTGCTTTGGCAGTCGAGCTGGCTGTGTGTGTGTGTGTGCGGGGCTCGTTGGCTTTGGCGGTTTTCACTGGCAAAACCTGGCAGCCTTTCATCCGCTTCGGAAAGATTTACTTAAGGTCTGTCTACTTAGTAAACTGGAATCCCATTAAAAGCTACCCATATTTGACGGCGAAAGAAGGTGAAAGAATATCAAAAAGCACATGTTCAAACTCTATTCAAACGCAAAGTACCCAAATAATTAATTGTAGGATATAATATTACTCACCGATTATGCATTTCACATCATAGTTGAAGCTGAAGCGCACTGGGAAAGTTCTCACTCCCGGTTGTCCCCTATAATATTGATAATTATGCTCATAAGGCATTTTGATGCAGCACAGAAATTCACGTTTAACAAGTTTGAAGTTCAGTTTCGCAATGACTCGCTCTCTTGGATATTTCTGCGAAATTGCTTCAGTCACGCTGATCTCTATGCTCGTCCCACTCTTTCATCAGCAAAAATTCATACACATGTCCTCCTCACACTCTTTCAGTGCTGTACAATAGCACTTGGCTTTCACCATTATGTAACAATGGCCAATTCGCCTCGAATTAACATAACATTGCATTAACATTAATATTCTTTTTAACATTAATAACAAAATCTCAATCTTGCATATTTTCTCATCTGCTGAACAAGTTAGGGAAATGGAGATCTCTTATTTGAAGAGTGGCTAAGCTCAGGCGTTATATGAACAAACATTACGAAGCAGTAATTGGCATACACATCTAACTGAGGCCAAGTAAGCCAAAGCCATAGTATACAAAAATAAATATTAATAAAATAAAAATAAATTAAACTTTGTTCAAGAACAGCCTGATCCACAATATCCTTGTCTATTGTTTAACTCTCATCTATACGCAAGTCATACAATCATTAATCATCAGCAAATTGCTCATTTGGCAGCAATAAAAAAAGAAACAAAAATATAAGAATTAGTTCCATTAAAACCCATTGCAATAAAAGCTAATAGGAACCATTCTTCAACTGATTGCAATATGTTTGATTTATAATATTTCTAAATCAATAACACAAAAGAAAATTAATTAAAAATTAGAAAAGCTTTGTTCTATTTGTTTAGCTTTTTTTTGGCTAGCCGATCTGGCACACAAAGATCTGGCAACACTGCCAACGGCAGCCAGCTTGCACATTATGCAGCACTGTCCAATTCGCCTTAAAGTGTTTTATATGTATATATCTCTCTTTCCATTTCCGCCATATTTGCACATACATGCATACAAAAGCAATTTGTATTTTTACACACATACATACATATGTATGTATATGTATATATTGCAACTATAAAATTCTAATTTTCGAATATCTCAAGCATCCGTGCTTCTTTTTAAGTCTCTAGCTAGCCATAACTGTTCCTATACCATAACTTTATAATTTTACCCACATATTTCTTGGATTAAGACAATTTTGTTGCCCTGCTTAGCTTTTGTTAATGTGCATATTTTAATGCTCTTCTCTTAAGCTTTTTAAACTCTTTAATTTCGTTTCGCTTATGTCAACATGAGAACCCTTTGTCTCTGCAGCTGCATTCATTGTGAAAAGTTAGCTTCCTTTAGCCATTTTGAGTGCTTGATTTCAATAAGCTGAACGAAATTTTAATCAATTCGCTGGCAATCAGAAATTTCTGTACTTTGTATATCAATAATATGTACATACATACATATGTGCGATTAGCTAGAATTACAAGAGCTAAGCTGCACCAAAATGTGGCGTCATATACATACATGTACATATGTATATGTAAATATGTATATACATCATATGTGTATGTATGCATGTACATACACTAATAGTTAATGCTTATTTCAATTGCAAGCAAGTGCTTTAGACCCAGTTAATGCACGCATTTTCAAGCTTATTAATTATTGATAATTAATGAACAGCAGCTGTTGTTGCTATTGCCCTTTGCTGCTGTTTATGGCCAGCTACTCTGGTGGCACTCGACTGATTTTATAGCGCGGCTATAAAAACCTCAATTAGATTGAACGTAAGGCTCATAAAAACCGCATGAAGAGCATCCGTCGCAGCAGCAGTAGCAGCGCAGCTCTAATCAGTTAACTCAACAACCTCTCTCTTTTCCTCTATCTCTGTCTGGTACGCCACTAATTGAAATAATTAACACAACTTAATTGTGGGCGTGGCACACGTGATTGACTCCCGCGCCCCATAGGTAGCCGCAGCAATTGTTGCAGCTTATGTCGGTCCACACCCACAGCAAGCATGGCAGCTGCATTATACTCACCGTCCTCTCGCCTCTTCTTCTTGTTGCTGCTGCACTTTGTTAGTCGAAGCAATTAAAAAGCCGCTCAACTCACTTAGCTGCGAAGTGGGCGCCAACCACCAAACCACCCCCAAACAATGCGCGTAATCTGTGGGTCACGCACATGGGCAGAGGGCAATGAATGGCATTAAGTGGACTGATGCAGCCATTAACGGTCGATTGCATTAGCCGCCATATCTCATTAAAAGATTTTTGAGTATAGTACTTAACATTCTATAATTGCTTGGGTATTGGCCAACCAGCAAGATACATGAATAAGAAAAACTAAATCGTAATTGTTGCAACATGAACAGCAGCAACAAATTTTCCAGTTTTTGTTGCTGCTACTCTGCTACATCTTATTTATGTATGAATGGGAATGCAATGAAAGGAATGGCAATTGGATTGTAGAACAGGCAAAGGAGTGCATTAGCCTGACTAAGAAATACCGCGAGCTCTGCGCATAGCAGCTATGGCAATAGGAAACATGCTCCATGCATAGAAAAATTTATGAAAATTAATACAAGTAAATTTCTTATTTCAATATATATTATTCTAATTACACATATTTATTATTACATATATTTTTTAAAAACAAATAGATTATAAATTTCATTCATAAAATAAATTTTTAAAAGTAAAAGAGTTAAATATAATTTAAATAAACTACTTTATCTAAATAAAAATATAAATATATAATAAAGTAATAAACATGAATAATAATTATGAACATATTTAAATTCATAAATAAAAGAGTTAAATATAATTTAAATAAATTCACATTACTTTATCTTAAATATACAATAAACATGAAAATAATTATGAACATATTTATTAATGAAAAAGTTCAATATAATTTAAGTAAAATATTCACATTCTTCATCTTAAATATGTTTACAATAAAGTAGTAAACAATAATAATTGTGAACATATTTAAATATATGAATAAAGAGTTCAATATAATTTAAATAAAATATTCACATTACTTCATCTTAAATATGTTGACAATAAAGTAATAAACATGAATAATAATTATGACAATATTTATATTAATAAATGTTTCATTCATTTCATTTCAACATCAACCACAAAGGTTGAGTTATGCCCCGTCGTCGACAGTCAGATTAGCATCCTGATTACTGTGATGACTGCATAACATCTTCCTGACTAGAAATTTCATTATCTGACGCTGTTCGATGTGCTCGACCCCTTTCGCCGCTAAGGCTCCATTGCTGCGCAGCAGTAAATGTACCTAGAAACACATTGGTGGAAATAATAATTAAAAAAAAGGAAGATGTATATCTATATATAATATATATAAGCAATCTAATACCTTATCATTATCCCTATAAATATATGTATATATGTATTTAATTTAACATTAAAGTCTATCATCATCGCGATTAGGAGTCACGTTGGCATAGCAATTCAATGTGTGAGTGTATTCAATTTAGAAATTCATTTGTGTTCGATGAATAAATTATAAAGAGCCAATTTACAGCTTCGTCTTCATAATTGTTGACTGGCAACGCATTCCTATGGCTGTTATCTAAATCGATTTGAGTTATTTTGGGGCCGAAGCGAGTGAAAAGTTGATTTATGTTGAGCATTTTAAGCTGTTTTGATTTATAGCTTCTTGGCCAATTGCTTTGTGGCAAAACGGTTTATGGATTGGCCGGCCAAATAAAAGTGCTGCTATCCCAAAGACAATGAACCCACTCAAGACTTTGGCTCCGACTTCGACGCAGTCATTGTGAGGCAAGCGGCCATGAAATTGAATTTCCTTAAAGCTTTTGGCCATGGCCCGCCCAAGCAGGCCCAACGGCCGTTTTCATCAATCAATGCGGCGCCCAAGCAACAGCTGAACAGAACAGAAAAATTTCTTGAATAATATTCTATTTCATTCACTTCTTTAGGTTAACTCCTTTCGTTCGATTATGATGTTTTTTCTTACTGCAATGATAAACGATAGTTATATGAGATGAATGTACCGAATAGATGTAAATAATCTTCATATTTAATATATGGAAAATAAATGTATCTATGCTATGCTGTAGCATATTCAATGATAATTCCATTCCTCTCTGAATCTGGATCTCTGAATTTTGTTTACTATTCAATTCAAACCTTGACTAACTAGGGACACTTTTCCTTCTAATCAATCCCGTTTCGCATTCCCCTGTTTGGATCTTAACTTTGTTTTTAGGTAAAAGACACCAATGGAATATTTCGTCAAACATAAAGAGTTGCTTGAGAGTTAACTTTTTGCATAAGTTCCACTCTGGCATTGGAAATGAGTTATTGAATATCTGCAGCTTATGGGCTTACAGTATCGTTGGCAATGGCAAAAGTTTTCGATGTTTTCACACAAATTTAAAAAGTTACTCGACTCTAAAAGCTGCCACAAATATTAGACAAAAAAACGTTCTTACGCACATTTTAAGGTAAATTGAAAATGATTTCTGCCACCTGTCCTGTGTCCCATGAGATAAAATAGCAGTGTCTAGTTCTTCTGCTAAGACTCAATTAAATGACGTACATAAAAATAAAATATATTCAGCAAAATCTAAATTTTATGTAAATGGCAAGATGTGTAAAACGTTAAGGAAATTTTTGGTGCGGTTGTAGCTACCATCTGCCTCTAATTATACTCTGTGGCCAAATTACATAAGATTCATAGCCAGGAAAAAAAAAACTGTTGACTGTGAAGAACTTCATTCGGAAATTCAAGCAAAATGTTTACACTTTAGATAACTTAAAAGCCAACTAATTTAAATATGCAGAAGTTGTTAAATACTCGACTCTAGGCTGCGCCAAGCCATGTTCTACCGGGAAAAAGCATATTTCATGAAATTTTCTTATAATTAATGAGAAATTGTATATATAATTAAATACCTGCTGCAAAGGCGAGACCTGAGTTGCTTGTTAGATCCTTTGCTGCAAAGTAAAATATTCAAAAAATATAAATATATATTTTATATAATTAATTTAAATTGACTAGCTATTTAATAAGTGAATCGATTTTTAGAATACTAAAAGGCTGACAGCCAACGAGTGTTTCCATAGAACAGTGACATCTGAATGTTACTGATGTTTGTCAATTAGCCAACGGACTCGGGCGATTGCTCATTATGAGACGCTATTAACAATATGTTAATGAAGAGCTTAAGCTAACTGACATATGACATGACACTAACAGATACAGTGCCAGTCATAATATATACATATGTATGTACATATGCATACATACAGTGACGAACTAAATTATTTGCACAGCTGGCTTTATAAACTTTATAGCAAGTCTTAGAGTAATATTAAAAGAATATTTTATAAAACAAAGAATTAAAAATGTAACCAAATAGAATCGCTTAGCTTGCTGTGCGAATAATTTAGTTAGAATACATATAACATGCGTTCAAGGAATTCATACACATACATATGTACATATGTACATATGTTTTGACACCGCCTCAAAAGTTCATTTGGTGTCGTTCGTTACAATCAAGCTAATTTATGAAGTACATATTCGAATGTAATCAGATCGAAAGTGCTTGATTCATAAATGGTAATGCTCTACGTTCATGGAAATACTTACCGCCAAACACATGCTTACAGATGTACGTAGTACGTAGATGTAGTTCTATGTACATACATACATATGTATGTAATGTATGTACATAGAACATATGTATGTAATGTATGTACATAGAACTGAGTTCTAAGTAATTGCACAGATAAACAGTGTAATGCATCAGAATAAAAACAATTCTAAAAGTCAACCAATCAACAAGATTTCATTTTTACTTTCATTGATTAAATATGAGGAGTTTTCATTTAATTAATAACATTAAAAACACTTTACTTCACTTTACTTTAAATGATTAGCACGATGCCGTTGAAAAAGTTCTCGATTTTTCCTTCGAATTCGGTGATTGCTCTTCTTCTTCTCCTAATGGCATTCAAGCTAAGCATCGATGCCGCTAAAGCTATAACACCGATAGCTTTATAGTTAGGTATCGATAATTAACCACAGTGCTATGCCCTCTAATTACTATAAAATAAGATGATTTAACAATGCGAGTGCACACAAAATATAATGATTTAATATAAAAAAAATATGTGATTATATGTATGTATGTAACTACAATATTCGATGAAATATTTCCAAATAAATTATAAGCATTTGTGCCTAACTGTGTTCATCTAGTCTGAGTCTTTAAGTCCAAGACAAACTTTTTGATTGTAATAATTTAATTAGTTTCATAGCTACATATTTGCTCATATCAGATTAAGTGAACAGATTCATAGCTCAACACTTTTTTCTTCTGCACTTCATTCTTAGTCAAAGAAATTAATTTTTGTATCTGTTTATATCTGATCCCGCATTTAAATTTCAATTTGTCTCAAAATTGCATCTTCCCACAGAAGCCATCACGACTATAATATTCTAATTTGCGTGTCGTGTTGTTGCTCATTAATACGCGCCACGAGCCGCATGGCTCACGGCTCACCGTGCCGATCTCTCAATGAATTCAGCTGATGTATTATTTAAGTATGCAAATGTAATAAAACTTTTCCTGTGATGGATGGTGATGACATGCTTGACCGCATTTTCGCGGAATGAAATGAATTAATTAAATAAACTTTGCATATTATTGTGAGACAGTTATTCTGTAGCATTGCGATGCCAATTTATTAAATTTGATTACCCATTGAATTGACCTTTTTGTCAAGGTTTATCTATATCTATATCTATATCTATATCTATATCTATATCTATATCTATATCTATATCTCTATCTATATCTATATCTGCATCTGTTTGCTTTATTAACAAATACAAATTGCGCTCTATTATCTTTTGCAGGCATATTATTCACGGCCAGCAAGCAGATACCTTCGCCATTTCCACCTGGTCGGGCGCCATTCGAACTCTGAACCCAGCTACATGCACCGTGCTACGCTCACATAAAGGGCGTGGCTATGGGGCCGTGCTGCAAATGTAAATTCAACGGAGATATATATAGAGTCTGATCAGAATAGCAGGGAAAACAAAGCCGGGCCGCAAGAGCGATAATAACAACAAGCACAACAGAAGCGATAAGGGCTTCAGGTAATTAATACATATTTGCGAGTTGTATTACAAGTGGGCGTGGCAATGGGCCTGATCAAGCATAGCCTGGCCGCAGCGCTGACTCTATGCATGCTAATTAGCTTCTGGCCGGCTGGCAGCCATGGTGCGGCCGCCATTGAGTGCACCGAATGGCTCAGCCCCAGCGAGTGCAACAATGGCACTGGCATCAACAAAAACAGCAACAACAACAACAACAACAATCAGCTTGGGAACAACAGCAGCAACTATATGCTTGGCAGCTCGGCACTGGACCACTTAAATAGTTCGATGCATCCGGACAATCTGCTGGAAATGGATTTGGAGCGAGACGGCGAGATTTGGCCACTGGAGCGTGTTGTGTCCATCATTGTGCCGGTGTTTTTTGGCATTATTGGCTTTGCCGGACTCCTGGGCAATGCGCTCGTCATATTGGGTAAGTCTGTTTGCCACTTAACTGCCGTCAGCTCCACAGCCGTAATTGCAATTGCTTGAGCCGAGCCACCATCTCCGACTCCACCTCCGACTCCAGCCACACCCGTGTATTGTCCTTTTTTATGGCCAAGTGCCAATAAAAGTGCTGTGACCCCTGAAGTCGTTACATCAGCGACTCGCTCGCCCAGCTCGATGGCCAAATTGCCGTCGACTCGAGCCAAATTATGCGTAATAATTGCAAATATTCTGGGCAATCTTCGCTTTTAATATGCCATAACGCCAGAAAGGCAGCTAATTGATTTTTTATATGCCCCAGATGTCTATGGAATGGCCTCTTCCCACTCCCGAGCTCACTCACTCACATTGCAACTTTACGTTCAACACATTCACCATGTTGCAACAACAACAAAATTTCTTGCATTTGGCGCTTTACGTTCGCAATTTGAGTGCCATTTAATGATCGACTGCGGCATAACATACAAGGAAATCAGTCTTATAGTGGCAAAAGCATGAGATTGGCCAGCAGCTGACAAATGGCAGTTGGAGATGAATTCCGTGAAATTCGGTTTGAGAAAATTGTTGCAATCGGGCAACTGCCATCGGTTAAGATAGTCAGTTTTATTATATCGGAATACAATCGATAGCATTCCATTACCAGAATAGCCTGCTCTTATTAGTCTATATGAGAATCTATACAAGAGATAATATACTATAAATAGTCGGAAAATCCAGCGTATTCTGGGATTTGTTAATATATATAACATATGGCAGGAGGCGTGGAAAACTCCTTACTGTGTTTAGGTTCTTGTTATACCCTGATTTTGTTAAATATATATAAGAGGCAGAAGGAGGCTGGGCAAACCCAATCAAGTACATTCATATAATCTTGATCAGGGTGAGGAACTGAGTTTATTAAGCCTGTTCGTCTGTCCGCGTCTATCTAATAGTTGGTGAGATAACCAGAAAGAATGGCTAGAGAGTAGCTTGATGGACAGATGGATGCATAAATAAGATCATCAACTACTGAACAGAATCGTGATTAAGAGGTAGATATATAGTTAAAAAGTAATATAGGAGGGCTAGATTGGTGAGATAGCCAGAAAAATAGCTAAAAATGGCTAGAAAATAGCTAGATAGATAGAATATTGTTGGTCAGATGGAATTCAGAAAATCGATAACTTTTCCTGTTTTAAAGCTATCGATTAAAAATCTTTATCGAGAATCTGTTATAAAACAATAATATCTCGTTCATCTTTCTCTTTAGTGCAGGGTATATCCTAGTTGGACTATCTCAATCAAGCACCCTAACTTAATTATTCAATAAACTCGAAAATTCAATATTTCTGTATAACTTAATACTTTTAGTTTAAAAGCTAACAAAATTAGGCTAACATATTAAACACCTTTTTTCCTGTACATAATCAGACACATTTGGCAGCACTAAATTTGCTCAATAATGTCGCCTTTTTATGAATCATTTAACTTCTTTAATCTTGCGTCCTATTCAAACATTAATTCCCAATCAGTATTCACATTGTATTGGAGCTCTTTCATTTGTATGCATGAGCAGCCCCCACTCCCAATGAAAATCCAAATTTGGGGACTAGTTTTGTTCAACGGCAACAACAAGAATTTTCATACCAATATGCGAGGGCAGTTTCTAAAGTCTGCTCAGCATTTCGAGTATTATTCATAATGATGGTAATAATGAAAATCCTATTAATTTGTGTTTGTCCTCATCTGAAAGCAGAGCATTGGAAATAGGAAATGAATGCATTGAGAAGGCTTACAGAATAGCGCTGAAAATGTATGAAGAATGAATGTGGATGAGGCGGGTAAGGCGGCTAAGGCTCTAGGCAATTGCAGTGAGCAGCCTCATCAGCTATCACATGAATTGTTATGCAACTGAGGACGAAACATTGAATCAGCTTGATTGGCTAAGTAATAAGATATACAACAATCTAAATAGATTTGAAAGAAAATAAACGGAACAAGTAAGAAATTTCTAGTCCGGCAGGGCTTTACTCAAGAGGTACTCAAAACACAGACCGATTTGTGTTTCAAACAGACTGCAGTCATATGGCATCCAGACTAATCACATGCAGCTCTACATATATAAACACACATACATACATATATGTATATTTACCCACTGATAACTCTTACTCATGCTTCCTTGCACCAAACCAAGCACAACAATCACTTCAAGTACAATACTGAGAAATCATAAATTAAATAAACAGTTGACATTTGAAACACAATTCAAAAGCACAATTTTCATTTTATCAATAGTCGCATAATAATAATTAATTCCAAGAAAAATGAATACAAAGGTGCACATACAGGAGGAGAAATGAGTTCGCTTGGCTTTGATTGTCACGCGGTTTCGCCCATTGACCACACAATTTCTTTTGCCAACTTCTGTGTAGCTGAACGAATTTTAATTAAATTTGCAGCAAGTGGTGCACGTATTACATTTCTAAACATTAGCAAATGAACTTCAATTTAAATAATAAAAATTCTATGAATATTATAAACATATAAATTGTGTCTAATATATGCGAGATATAATTGCATAATAGAAACTCGACAATGTTTCTAATCGGCTTCATGGGATTAGCTATGGTTAAAGCTCACTTTAAGTGTGTTCTATGGGAGATAAGTGTAAAGATTTAATTCTAAGACGCCCATCGATTTTGAGAGTGATGTGATTTTACATGCGGACAGGCAGAGCGGACGGATAGACGAGCAGATTAACTAACAGGTCTTCATCAACTCAACTCGAAATCGTAATCATGAATGTATGCAATGTACTTAATACATGTATATACATATGTATATATATGTACATTTTAAAACAATCATTATACATCTGCTGATTTCCCATTTTTAATGCGCTCAGGGCTTAAAATAGCTGAGCCAAATGCATTAAGCTTAAAACAAATTATAATGAAAAATACAAAAATACGATGAAAAAATAATATCACAATTAAATAAAATTAATATAAAAGATTACATAAATATTCAAAATATGAAGGACTTTTTAAGAACTTATATTGTGTATTGCATATATATATACATATACTATATACACATATTTGAGAGTGAAATGAATTCGAAATTAAGCAAAATGTGGAGCATTTATCGAGTTAAATACCTTAACCTTGCTTATCAATCTGAACTCAATTGAATGCCAAATAAAATTTAGATATAGAACTTGTTCAGGGAACTGCGAGCTGGCATGAACAAAGTCACGAGTTCAATTGAACGTTTCATTAAAATTAACTGCCGTGCTTGGCTCAGGGATCTTTCAAAGCTATGCAGTCCAACTGGTCAAAGTCACGTGTTCAAATAAACATTTTATTGAAATGAACTAGTGAACATGCTCAGGGAATCGCAAACGATACAGTTCAGTTGGTCATGCACAAAGTCACGAGTTCAATTGAACATTTGATTAAAATGAACTAATGAGCTTGTTCAGAAATAAACATCAATTGAAACACGAACAATAAACACTCGTTTCTCACCTATTCAGTCAGGTAGAATAAATTTGTTCTCAATCTCAGTCGATTATTCAAACTGTTCAACAGTTCCACAATCAATTTAGTAACGTTAATGAACTGTTTAAAAACAGCTCAATTTGCTCATCAAATTCAAGTAGAGTTCTCAGCTCATTTTAAATATTTTTCTTTATTTATATAATTTACTGGGTATTGGAAATGTTGAATAAGCACAGCAAATCAAATTTGCATTGCCAGCTGTTGGGCTGTTCAGTGCGTCCCAAGCCGTGGAAAGGATTACGTTCATATTGACCAACGCTGGCCGCATTCAAATTCACGCTTGAGTGGCCAATTACGTATTTCTAACACGATTTACAAATTTCGCTAGCCTCGTTTCGACCAGCCCCCGCTCGCTGTTGCCATTTGCTTCTGGACAACATCACATCGCTTTTGCCTAGGGCCCGGCACCCCCCACCGAAAGCGACCGACCCAATGTAATGCAAATGAAAGTGACAATGAGTAAATGCAGATTTCATTTCGCCTCCTTTTTCTGATATTTTCATAAATTACGAGGCAGCAACAATATAGTATTCTATGCTTCTATTCATAATTTTTGCCTGGACTCCACTTGCCCAGTTCCCCTGGCTGTTGCTGTTGCTGTTGCTTTTGCTGTTGCTGTTGTTGTTACTCGCCCCGAAAATGGTCTTGGCAGATGTCAGAATTTGTGTGTTTTGCTGTTAGTCAAACGTTATCCCAATCGAGTTACTGTCAGTCCCTTTGGGCAAATAGATGTCACTGAATGCTAATGAGAGTCATTGCTATATCATCAGTTGCTCAATCAACACTAAAGGAGGTCATTTCTGTCTGGCAATATTTATAGTATAATAAATATCTGAATATCGCATAAATTATATAATAATTGCCAACATTCAACAATTGTGGCATGAGAAATTTATATAGATTCGATTAAAAAATGTCGCCTCTATCGTAGGTAATTATATGCAATTTGGAATATTCTCTTCAATCTCCCAATAGGGGTATGCCAAAAAAAAACTCTATATAAATTCTACAAAACAATTTATTTAAAATGTAGCAAATTGTTTGATCAAATCTCAATGCTTCAATTTGCATAACTTTGGCTTGAAGTCTGTAAGAGCTTGACAACGTTATAAAAAAAAGAAAAGAAAAGTATTTCTATGACTACGCAACGCATTAGAGTCTGCAAAATTGCCATAAAATGCAGAGCAGAGGCATTAATTTAATGCTTAAAGAGGCGAGTCAAGTGCAGACGCCTAAGTGGTTACTGATGCAGTCGTTTGCTTCGCTGGCACTTTGACAAATTATCTATCCATAAGCCATAAACACACTCATGCACTCCCACATCCCAGTCAGCGGAATCACTGTCCACACACACACACACACAGTACGGAGGATGAGACCTGAGCAAGCGACTTTAATTTTACTCATAATTTGCAATGAAACTCACACGTTCATTTACAAATCATTTATCAAAATAACGCCCAGCGCCTGACAAAGTGCCTTTCAGCATGGAGGGCCAGGCCAAAGACGGCAGCGGAAATAGGAATAGGGAATGGCCACAAAGCTATGAGTGTAAATTTGAAAGATTGTTAGTTACGAACAGGTAAATTGATCTTAAAATGCTCCATCAAACTGTTTTAATCTTCTTCAATCGTTCAGCAAAGACATAAAACTAAAGTCAAGAGACAGGTCCATCAAAGTTAATACTAAGTAGCGTACTTGAGGATGCTCACAATGGAATAGAGCTTGTAATGGAAATGCATTGAATAAATATATTTCCTTATAAAAAATATATGCATATGTATCTAGTAAATAGTTTTACGCTCATGTAAAGTGGAAAATTTTGATTGCATTGAATAGGCTCCAAAACTAAATATTATTTTAATATTGGAAACTCACGAAACGAAAGTTGAAAAGATAGCAGCAAATTACAAAAACGAAAAACAAGTAAGAAAAGCGAGAAGTCTCGACTATCTCGACTACGAGATTCCCTGAACCCTCCGAAGAACCAATAATATTCCAAGAATTATTCGATTCGTCTTTATCAGAATCTTAACATCGTGTTTCACCTTTTGAGTCCAAAAGTATGCGAGAGTCGAGTATCGAGCAATCAACGAACTATAACAATCTCTCAAGTCCGCCCACGACAGTCCCGAGTGCGTCAAGTTCCAGCGACATATTAGGAATATACGAGCATCACGATAGAGATGACGCTCCCAACGCCTTCGAAATCAGAGAAAATGAGAACAGTTATCAACGAGTAGACTTTGCAATAGACCTTTAGCTAAAACAAACATAGGCTTTTAGATATGTATAAATGAACTGCTAAACCTAAGGGTATAAATGAGTATTTGATGTTCACATTTGAAATGCATAGTATTATAAGCATCCAAAATTTGCTAAAAATAAACTATAAAAAAATATAAAATCCTTAACTTTCTATGTTAGTCGCAGTAAATCCATAGAAGGCACACATTAAACATGTTCAAACTAATCTAATATCTTCCATTCAGGTATATATCATTCTAGTGTAGGTGTTAGAGTATGTCTCACGCTAGTGTATTTACTAGTCGGTTACTTCCCTCTGGCTGCTCGTTGCTGCTTTATCAGCTGCTGTCTTCGGCTGGATGGCATTTATTTTTAGCTTCTGTTACTTTTGCTGCTGGGTTATTGAAAACAACAATGCAGCAGTGGCATAGTATATGTATGACACCTTGACGCAATCACCCCTACCTGAACACACACACAAACACACACATAAATGCACACACACACACAGCTGAGGGTGCGGCTGCAAAGGCGGTGACTTGAGTCAAGGTTGCAAAAATTGCATGCAAAATGACTTTGCTGTTGAGATTTTCTTTGCTTTTCCACGATAAAGCACACACACATACAGCTATGCACAAGTGAACACACAGACTCGCACACCTGCTGCGAAAAGCCAAGGCGCTCAAGTGTCGTCTTGCATCAGCCACCTGCTGGCCCCGTTGCAAAGCATCTTTTGGTTTTGGGCCAAGCTAAAAACAGCCATTTATAGAAACTGTTGTTATTGTTTTTGCACGTGTGTATGTGTGTGTGTGTGTGTGTGCGCGTGTTTGTCTGTGTGTTGGCGTGTGTGTGCTCAGCAGACACCGCACATTTAACTAAGCATCGTTGAGTACTGTCGGCAGTTGTTGGTTTATTCCTCGTCGCATTCAACTTGAATGAATGAACAACGAAAAAGCATTGCCTACTTTTTAGGGCAATGTTCGAGCTGCTCTTGACCTTACTGCACAAGATATTTCATTTTTAATTTCGCTTAAATTTAAATGTGACTGCATTTACCTTTGAAAAAATAATGCATAAACTCTTGATGTAAATAGGTCTTTAATAGCTGAAAGAAAACCTCATTTGACCTATATATGCAGGGCACATAAAGCACACTAGCTAAATTTAGTATGCAGTCAAGCAAGCTGTTAATATTAAAAGATAATACTAACTTCAGTATAATTCACTCAATAATCTTTAATCATTCATTATCTTACTGAACAATGAACTAAAGCAATTCAGCTCTACCTGTAATACCTCAAAATAAGTTGGAGTATAGGGCACAACGAATGTGGTAACCGTCAAAACCCTGTTCATGCCTGAACTAACTAACTAACTAATTTTCATAGAATCTTTCAAGTGAATTTTGGTTTGAGCATAAGATATACGATATCTATATCAAATTCCAATACAATAAAGTTTATACAATAAACAATGACCTCAACTGACAATTTTTTGCTGGCATATTAAGCCATAACAGAAAATACATAATTTATTAACACTACGAAACAAATTAAATACAATTTTGAAGAACCATTTTAATAGTTGTGAAGCTTAAAAAAAATAAAATCGTTTTCGATTTTCCGATTCTTGCTGGGCTTGCCATTCCGCGCGATTCATAAGATAATAAATCACCAATCCCAAACTAAATATTGAACCCAAAGGGTATAGTAACTCCTTTATAAAGATCTCAAATTGAAATATCTTCCTCTGCCAAGACCTCGCAGCTTTGAGTTGTTTCATCCCCAAGATGCGTATGATGCTATCTGCATGGATATCGCCACTATAACTCAGATGGGTATAGAAGCGTACGATGTCCACCGTAGATGGACCAGTTGTCAGATCAAAGACGAAAGACTGACCGGATAGGGGTCTAGTTGAATAAGTGAGCACAGCTGTCGGAGCATATATTTGAATCTTAACGGCACGGTACCAATTGATTTTTAGTATGAGAGATCTGTCACAACTATCCTGGACATAGTGCAGCAAAAACTCATAATTAATGCGTATTTCAAGGTCCGTACCGCGTAAGGTTACACTGTCCAATATGTCTTCTAACAAATAAGTATCGTCCCCAAAAGACATATCGTTAGGAGGCTCATCGATGGTTTCATCAGATAGTTCATCGGCAGAATCATCAGATATTTCAAAGTCGTGCTCATCAGATATTTTATAGTCGGCTTCGTCACTCATTTCCTCATTAGCAGTTTCATAATCCGATTCATCAAATGATTCATTAGAATCATCATCACTTGACATATCAGATGATTCATAACCTAGTTCATCAGATGATTCATCAGCTGGTTCATTAGATGATTCATCACTTGTTTCATCAAATAAAGCTTCATAAACGATTTCTTCAGACGATACTAAGGCGCTTTCATCAGATATTTCTTCAGTGCTTTCATCAGTCGGTACATCTGGTGGTTCATCAGATGTTTCATTATCTGATTCTTTATCGCATTCATCAGATCTTTTATCAGCGCTTTCATCAGTTGGTACATCTGGTGGTTCATCAGATGTTTTATCACTTGGTTCATCAGATGTTTCATAAACTGGTTCATCAGATGTTTCGATAGATGTTTCGTCAGTTATGTCATCAGATGTTTCATCAGCTGGTTCATTAGAAGATTCATCATCTGTATCATGATCTTCATGATCATTTTCTTCTGACTCATTTTCTTCTGACTCATTTTCTTCAACTCCCTCATTTTCATCAGAGCCAGAACCATCTTCTTCTTCTTCGTTCGGCATTACTTCAGTGTCACTTTCCTCTTTGAACTTCTTTGCGAATCTCTCTTCTGCAAATGTTGTGTCACAACAATAGATTTCTTCTATTATCAATGGAAGATAAGGCTCAAACGGGTTATACAACGCGACTCGGCCGTCATCACAAGTTTCAGTATTGTCATTTTTACAGTTGTTCTCGATAGCTCTGCATGGAATACGGACGACATAATGTACAGGAACAACTGCATTCTCTTCACAAATATCTTCCATTGGCTTGTCATTCTCATCATTCTCAGGATAATCATTATAATCACTGTCTTCGTACTCATAGTATTCTCTGACTTCATAGCTATCATTAGCGCTATCAGGAGCCACTTCACTCTCAGTATTGTAACCAAACTCATCCTCGCAATAGTACTCATCCTCATACTCATCATAATCATTGTAATACCTGCCACGCCGTTGCCCATTTCCATTTTCGTCACGGTCCATACGCCTCCAGCCACTCCCATTTTCCGATGAATGATCACTCTTATTCTCATATCTATCGCTAGTATCACAGCCCAAATTCTTAGAGGATGAACTCTCATTACTATTCTCAATTGCACTCGAAGCATTTTCAGAACTTTCAGTGATATTGTTCGACTCGCTGTTTTCATAGTAATCATTCTCATAAATAGTGCTCATGCGATAGCGATGAACATCGCGCATTTGACGACGAAAATCTATCTGGCTCTGGCAGTCTGAATTTTCGAAACATTTATATGTTTTGTTGCTCATTGTTATTTTTTTTTTTCAATTATTCTTCAGGCTTGATAGAGGTTCTGATTCTCTCAAATAGATAGCTTTCTTTTTTGAATTTCGCTTTATTAAAAGTTAAGCAAATGCATTCACAAAAGACTTAATTACGTTTTCGTTTTTGAAAATACTAAATATATAAATTTCAGATCAGATACTTTCAGTAGCACAAGTTGAACTGAAATGAAAATATATGTACGTATCTGTATACGATACATAGTACGCAAAAAGCAAAGCTAAGTTATATTTTGGTTTGGGGGAAAAAAAAAGTAGGAGTGCACTAGTAGGGACTGCTCGACTGGGAGATACCCTGAATTCTGCGATGAGCTGATATCAGTGAATACAATTAGTTACAATATTATTTTAATTATATACATACTATTTATTTATATAATTTTTATTGCATTTACTCATTTATTTATTCGAGTATACTCAATGACTATTAGTTTATTATCATCAACTTACTGCTAAAGAAAAAGATGAGAGAAAGAGAAAATCAAAAGGAAAGAACAAATGTGAAGTAAACATAATAGCATATCTTGTTCGAGTTATGGCTAAGCGTAACAATTTACTTCCACTGCTTGAATCTATGAGAATCGCAGAGAAGGGTAATTCCCTTTAATTTAGTATAGGTAAGCATGCATAACAAAGATCAATACATACGCACACAGTCCCCCACACACATATGGCAGTCAACGTTAAGCTTTAAGCCCTTTAAGCTACCTTCCTTAAGCTCTCCATTCATGATCAAACTTTCAGTCAGTTGAAAATTGGCCATTCAAATTGGTAGCTTAAAATGTGACGTTAAGCTAGATCATCGATTGAACCAACACTTAAGATACAGCTGCGACATTTGACAATTGCATGTGAGTGTAAAGCACACACACGCACACAGTTGCGTTTACACACACGTGGCCAAATGCAATTGTGTTGAAAGGAATAAATAAACAAAGGCGCACGAAAGTATGCGATGAACAAATTTTGAGACAGCATATGTGGCATATGTTGATGTGACATCTATATATATATATATTTGTATTTGTATTGTATTGGTTGGCGCTGTGCAAATTTACACAAATCCACAAGGCGGCGCACAAATTTATTTTACTGCGTTGGCAGTGATAAAATTTATAACCAGCAATGAGAGCGGCGCCTAAAGGAGGCAACAAAAACAATAAGCGCACACGTGTACCAAACAATGCCCATGTGGACAGCACACACACACACACACACTCACACTCACACACATATACACTCTAGCAGACGTTATGCACACAATGGCCTGGGAATCGTGCGTGGGCAAGTCCTCAGGCCGTCCCCTGCCCCCGCCGTCAGGCATGCATCTTCCTCTCCAGTTTCGTCATATTTATGCCATTTTATGGGCCATGTACAATTTTATTGTTTTACTTTTCAATGCAATGTATGTATGTCTGATGTATGAATGCCTGATGCAAAGCAGCTCTGCAAAGCCGTTGGCTCATCCACCAGAGTTGAGAGCTTAAAAGGCGCCCCCACAATGCCAGCAAATTCTGATAAGGCAATTTTCCTTAGCCAGCATCTGTGCGCTCGAGAGACAAAAAGGTTCTACACATTTTTCATCAACTCTCGTGCCTCATTCAAAACTCAATCTTAATGAGGTACTGAATGAAGAAATCAAATTGAAATTTAAATGTTTAGAACTTTAACTGTTTCCATACGCATTTACTAAGTGAAATGAGTATATTGGGTTTGTGCAATGTTCGTTTTGTTGAATATTTGTCTGTGCATATCGAATGCAAATGCAATAGATTTTAAGTTTTGATTAAGATTTAAGATCAAAATGCTCAATTAAGGCGTGAAAATTAAAAAAAAAAAAAATGGTTTAACATAAAAGCTTTTCTTTGATTTGCTAGAGACTTGAAATTTTGAATTTATATTCAACAAAATATGTATATATTTGATATGAATATAATGACTGAAAAATGACTAAGTCTGATAAGCTCAGTTTCTGTTAAGATCCTCAAAAGATCGTCGAAATAATGATAATGATATAATGATATACGAATGTCAATCTACAAACAGAATTGTTAATCAAATAAGTTCTCTTAAAATAACCGACATAGCACAGCAAGAGAGACAGCAATGCAGTGCGTACTCACATACATACATGCGTACAAACGTATATGTGTATATATGTATGTACGTGCGTGTATGTCCACGTATATTTTGTTACGCGTGCAGAAACGAATCGAATAATTCCTAGAATATTATTCGTTAGAAGAAGGGTTCAGGAAATCTCGTAGTCGATCAGTCTCGACTAATTCTTTCTTACTTGTCTTGTTTACTCTGTCTCAATCGATTGCGTCGACTATTCAAAGAATTCGTTCGCAATCGGACAGAGAACATTTGTTTTAGTATTTTCCGCTCTAGAGTTTTATGAAGCAAAATGTCTTATACGTATGTATTGATTTGTATGCAAGGTTCTCTTCGCTAAACACATCAACTGCGTACATGGCTGTGAATGTGGGTGTGGGCTGTGAGCGTTTGCATAGACTCTCTTTAATTTGTTCACTTACTGAACCTCTTTGTACGAGCGTCAATCGCATCGCTACCTAAACGATGTTCATTAAAGGAGCATCAGATGAATCGTTCAATGCAAAACGATCAACTTAAAACCAAAACGAAAATAACCGAAGTCGAAGCTGTTAGTGAGAGCGACTGAGAACGTTTTTTGTTAGTTGATCTAAGAACGTGAAAGTTCAAAATGGTATTTGTGAACCATGTTTATTATTTAGCTGTATATGTATGAAATGCATTATACTTATTATCTCCTGCTGAAGATTTATTTTATATACGTATGAATATTAATTCAAGTCACATTTGATTAAATTTTGGCATTTAACAGATAAAATTTAAATTTGATAATATAAAAATTTGAAAAATGACAAACTTTGTTAAATATTTTAAAAACTAGATAGCAGATATATAAATATCAACGATTGTATCAATGCAGTGGTAAAGTTTCTTAGAAACTAAACCACATTAAATTAAATAATTTTATTTTCAAATTATGGTTTAATGAGTTTTGCTTTGTTTAAATATAACTGGAATTATATTACAGTATATAAAATGCCACAAGATGCAAATGTATGCACAAATTGCAGTTGTTAAGTTCCAGTTGCGGTTCATTAGGATTCTAATTAGGTTAAATTTCAAGCGAATGCGTATTCCAGACACATTCTAATTGTGGTTTGCTCTATTTACTTACGCTATGTGCGCTTTGGCTAGCATTTGGCACACACGTATACACATACGCATACACACATGTATATATATATATACATGCTCATATGCATCTTGTTGCCATAGCTATATCCATGCCTTTGCTTCCTTTTGACTCAGCTTCTGTCAATATATAGTACATATACGCTCTGCTGGCCATATGGTTACACATTTGGCCTCGTTTGGACTGTCGCTAGGTGTTGAGCGTACCTTTGAGGGTTTCTGGTGCCATATGGACTTTCGACTAAACAAAGGCCATGTCCCACACCTCACAGGCCAGAAATATGTGGCCATATTCAATGCTGATCCAGCACCAACTTATCGTATATATGTATTGGTTGTTTGACTGGAACAGCAACAATAACAGCAGCAGCAATCAGTTGCCTTTGCATCTCAAGCTGTTGCCAAACGGCCGAATTCAGTGCTGAAAGCAGCTATTTGCCTCTTATTTTATTTATTTACTTTAATTTTATTTTTTATTCCCGCCTGTTGCCCTGAACTTCAGGAAATGTGCTGAATTCTAAAGTCTTAGTGATTGATTGAAATAGAATGTGAATGTGAAAGGGTATAATAACAATGATGATGATGATGATGATGATGATGATGATGATGATGATGATGATGAAAGCGATAACTTGGATACGGTTGCTGCCAAAAAAGATAGCATAAAGGCGTCTTTTCGAGCCAGCCATCTAGGGTATCCCAATCTAATACAAATAATCAAAGTTTGAAGAATGCTTACATCAAAAATAGAGAGAGAAAAAAATGGTTAGCAAAGAATAGAAGTATTTGAAGCAATTGTTTGTTGTTTTGCTTCTTTAATGTCAGATTTCAATTTCGTTAAGTAAATTTCATTTATTGTAAATAAAATGAATTAAGTTGTATAAAAAACTGGCAAGCTTTAAGAAAATTTTGTTTTTGACTAAAAATTTTCGAATATATATATTAAGGTTTTGTCTCACTCTCAATAAATAGAAAATATACTCTTAGAATTTATTGATATTGTTGGGACTGTGTCAAATTGCTCACCTTCTATGCTCATTTTATATTTATTAGTATGATATTTTATATCTCGCTTTCTATTCGTCCATAGCGAGCATGTCAATAGCCATCTCGCTTTCACTCAGCAACTGTTGGGACTGCATTCAGCAACAGCTATCGTTGCGTCTCTCTCTAACTGACAATTAGAGCGCGCAGCGAAGATGCAAACTCACTTGGATAATAATTTACAGTTACAAGCACTCAGGCTGCAACAGTGGAGGCCTATCACGAATAAATGTATCCACAGCTGCAGGCTGCAATTCAAATTAGAGACATTTGGAAACATTAAAGAATACTTAATACTTTATTATATTACAATTTAGTTTTCTCTTTAAGCAGAAAATTAAAATATTTCTCAATTTATCTTTTATTATTCTGAGCTACTTGTCATACTATATATACATATATACTTGTGTGCATAGCTGAGCTACTCGATGGGACTTTAATGAAAACTGAACACAATTGATGAATGGGTGGCAAGTTATTTAAATCTTTGCCTACCCATGTGAGGCCATCACTTGAGATGTTTATTTGCTTAGGTTGGGTCTAGTATGACAAATAATGTGACAGCCGAGGGCCGCATTGACGTGATACTCAATGGAACTGTACGAGATCAACACTTCGGACTTTCATATGTGCCTTAAGCCGTGCAGTCGACCAAATGGCAAGCAAAGCATGTGCTTTATCTCTGGCTCTCATTATTTGCAACCGGATATCCTTACTCACACACACAGACAGACTCTGGATGGGATGTGTGTATGAGAAACATGCACAAAGTTAACGAAAATTTAAATTAATCGCCCTGAATCAGCTGCGCAATATGTGCACATGCAATGCCATACTATAAATATAACCGGAAGTGTCTGACCGTCTGACCGTCTGACAAAGGGCGCTTATCTTCTATCAATTGCTCTTAGCCATGTATGTGTGCGTGCGAGTGAGCCTTGAGCCTTGAGCGTAATTATTTATGCATTTGAAAGCCTTGTTATGCCCAACACACTTCAATTAGCTCACAGAGCCCTGCCAGAGGCAGCTGCTAAAGACAATTAGACAGCTCTCGCCTCAGTGCCATAGTAAAATTTTAATTGCATTTAATTTATGTCTCATTTGGATATATCATTTGTCAAATGTATTCAGCATGGATCCTTTGTGCTACACATTAAAATATATTTTATGCTCATTTTCTCTCATTCTCTCTCTCTCTCTCCGATTTTAGAATGATTTAATTTCGCGAAATGTTCGAATGCAATGACAGAGACTAAGCACACAATGCAGCAATTATTCCCATAATTGTTTTGATAAAGAAGGCCGTAATGAACTCTTGCTAGCTGTACAAGAAGCTTTCAGCTTTTATGACATATTTTAATTACCAATTAAAGCTCACTTTTATGTAGCTTGTTCAGCCTTAAAGAGTTTGTTTAATTCTCTTGTTAATGGACACATTAGTTGGCATTTCAGTTTTATGATAAAGCTGAATCATTTAAATTCAAAACGTGCGAGCTTTAAACAGAAGTAAATTTATATATAAGTATATATATAAATGCTCTTAAATATTAGAGCAGATAGACCCTAAGAAGGGTTAGCTCAAAATATGCCTAAGTCAATGCAATGTGTAGACTTAGGGCCCCAAATCCTCAGTGTATTTATGTATGTAGCTCTTTGCTAACTTTTGTTATTAATTTATTTATTAAAGCTTTGCAGTTCGTAATTGTGAAACATGATTTTTGACATGTCAGCCAATTGCAGTCAATTACATAAGCTTTTAGCTGTCTCGCTGACTTTTATGGCCCACGATGGCCCAACAGCTGCCAGCAGCAGATATTTGTTAAGTTGTTTTCAAGATAAATTGTTGGATTACACGACTTACATTCAGCATATTCGAGAGCTCGAGCTCGAGCTCGAGCACAGATTCTGAGATTCGGCTGCAATGCATCGATACTTTGCCTAATGTATGACATTAAAGTGACATTAAAGTAACATAAAAGAGAAGAGAGAGAAGAGAGAAGAGAAAAAAAGCGAAATTTATATGGCAAGTTGTAAAAATGGCCCAGTCAACATACGCTGGGTGCACACACACTCACACACACATGCTGGAGCAACGTCTGGTTATTTGTTTATTTGATTTCAGGCTGTGTGTGTTCGTAACGTGGCATTAAATAACAGCGTTTTTTTGCGCTTGAGGAACTTTTTTCCAGCTTTCAGCCTCTTTGCGCCCATTTCCCGTCCATTTATATATAGATACATTTTTTGTTTAGCCTCCTGCGCCATAAATTATGCTACACTTTATTATTTTGTAAAACAAGCTACATAAAAGTTTACCTTTAGCTCAGCGCCAGTGCATGGTCCAGCATACTCGTACTAGAGATGCTTTAGACCCGACCCTTTATTATACTTATTCCTTCTTTTTGTTACACCGTTTGTCCGCAAAATGTCAGTCATAATGGTTTACTTGTTATCAGGAACAGAAACAGTCAATATCCGTGTGTGTCTGTGTGTGTGCATATGTATATGTGTGCTCTTTTGCCTGTGAATATACATATTAATTGGCATTTCCGGGAAAATGACTGACTTTTACCGAGCAGCAACAATCGACGATGCCTCGAAAGTGGTTTCTATATTTAAAACGAACACCACATCAAGTCTATTGACTCTTGCTAGCCTGGCCTTTCATCTATTTATACTCGGACTACCGTTTGAACTCTTTCATATTATAACTTGTCAGACTTGCAATTAAAAGCAATACAGAGCAATACAATCGACTGTCTGCCACATAATGAACGCTTATTATATACATACATATATGTATGTCAAAGCAACATCAAATTGAACACATTCCATTCCATGTATTGTATGATTATATAGTCGCGTCAAATAATGAGTTCACAATCATAAACTCTTTTCAGAATATGACAATTTCTCATCGTTTCTCTACATACTCCACTTACAACCATAATGACAACTATAATGAATGATCTCAACAGCCATCATCTCGTTCTTGCTCTTTCTCACGAAGTGACAATAAGAGCACGCAGCGACATATGAATACGTATCAGAGCTCGCACGAAACATATGTGAAATGAATCTCTTTAAAAGAGTATAGCATATTACACTCAGATGAAGACGGAAACAGAAGAAAACAAATCTCTTGCTCAGAGCTTGAGTATACTGTTTTCTATTTCTCTCATGAGTTGAATATGAGCTATGAATGCTATGATAAGTACACAAAAGACTTTATACTCCATAAAATTTCGGAGTGAAAAAAACTAAAATTTAAAACGTTTCTGTCCGATCGCAAATGAGCTCGTAGAAGAGCCTATGCAATCGTGTCATCTCTGTGTTTGTTCTTAAAATGTGACTTAGATTATATGCACTTATTTGCAGACATCGAGAAAAGATGAGCTCTGTAGATACATACCGGTACGATACATACTTATTGTAATAATAAGAGACTAAATAGAAGATTTTTAGTATATATAGTGTAAGGGTCTAGGAGTTAACTGTAATCTGCAGCCTTTCTTCAAATTTACCTTACAAATACAATCAGTTTAAATTTCAGGTTGTAATTTTGTTTTTTTTTACAGAAATGGAGCACTTAAGAGTGTGCTCGTATACAGAATTCTTAATGCGCTCAGTTTTGACACTCTCATTAATATAATTGATATTTATCTCATTGATATTTATCTCTTTGATATTGATATTGATAAAATGGCCAAATTGACACCACTAGTTTAGTTATAATTTAATTTAATCGTAGTGTTATAGTAATATGAAATCATTGAATGTCCCTTATCATAAACATATATTAAACAAACTTGCGTAAAGCAACTAAAGATATTTTTAAATATATGAAGAATTTCTTTAAATAATATACCCGAAATTTCTTGATACAAATCAGATTTTACACTAAAACTTAAACTTGGTTCAAGGCCTAAGAGCAAAAATATCTCATTTTGACTTTACAAATTATTTATTTATGTTAATTATCACAATTCTAGTCGATCGATATCCATCAACATTTTCGTTATCATTTCATTTCAATCTGCAATAAATATATTTAAAAAGCCAGTAGTAAGTCACTTTCCAACTTAGTTGGGACTCTGCCAAAATTCATTTTAAAAGATCAAATGCAAATGCAACAAAAGAAAATATCAAAAAAAATTTCAATATACCAAGAGACGAGTTGACTCTTTTCAATTTGCATCTATTGCCCACACCTGGCAACCAGCAAGCACTCAATGTGAGTAAACAACATAACTAAATAGTAGTTAAGCCAAAATGAGTTAGAGTGTGACTAGTCTAGGGACTTGAAGATACCGTGACTGACGACTCGGCTGACCATCGTCATCGCTTTTTTAGCAGGAATGCAGATTCTATTTTGTGCCGGCCACGCCTGCTGCTGCCTGTTACATAGAATGGTGGCAAGCCATTATGCCCAGAAATAGCATTTGCAATGGGTTCAGCATATAATACACACACACACAAAAAAGTAAAATAAAAACGAAATCAAGCTCTGGTGGCACACGTGGCAACTGGGCCCCAAGCCAGCCCAGCCAGCCAGCCAGCCCAGCCAGCCAGCCAGCCAGCCAGCCAGCCAGCCAGGACAACTTGTATTTATTGTTAAAATTTTGTGACTTTTCTGTTGATGTTATTGCCACTTTTGCAGTTGCTGTTGCTGTCACTTTTTATTTATTTTGCCCCCGCTTGGCGCAGAACGCCTCCGGCTACGCCTCCTGCCGCTCCACATCCTGTGCTAAATATGTTTCAAAGGAAATTGATTTGCGGCAACAGCAACAAAAGCAGCGCAACAGCAATGTGAACAACAATCAACAACAACAAACAACAAGTCAAAACATCAACAATAAGTACGTAAGACGAATAAATTGAATAAGAATGCTCGACTAGCAATTACCCTAATATTTAATATAGAGCTGATATGCTAGGCAACGGCTGCTGAGTGAGGCTGAAGCAATTAGTGTAGCTAAGTTTTTATAGAAGATAAGGGAACATATTTCATGAGTTTCTGTATCTCATTTCATACTCAACTCAATTCTTTGAGCTAGTAGACTAAAGCGAGCGCAATGAGTGAAATGCTGAGCTGCTTTATATGTTCTGTGCTCCATCATATGATTTTGATGATGGGATGATAAGATTTATATATATTATATATAAAGATAAACTACCAACTTAAACTACTTCTTCCATTGCAGCATCTTCTGGTATTACGATATCTATAGACACTCTAGCTTCTATTCTACAGGGCATAAAAGCTTTATTTTAGTATATGGCTTTGCCTGGTGAAATTTCCTCTTTGCCAAAAATTGCTCGTCACGTTGCACTTTTGCTGACCCACAGACTAACCACCAAACCACCCACCCAAGCAGACACACACACACTGGCACCGTTGTCTGCAATTTTCTTGACAGTATGCCCCATCAATCCATTGAAACGTTCCACATCATGCATGCGCCTTTCCCTCTACTTGCATGCGAGAGAAGAGAACTTTTGTGACAGCGACAATACAGAATCCCGCCTTTCGGCTGCTCTGCCAGCTCAGATGGATGCCAACGCCCTTCCATCGGCCGGTCTATAGAATTTATCCGCTGCGCTACTTTTCAACAGAGAAACATAAATTGTTTGGCTAATTGCAAGTGGCTTTCGTCTGTTGGCGCTGCGACGGGGAGCCAAGCGGCAGCAGCAACAAAGAGCCCAACAAGGAGCGACTCGAGAACAAAGGGGCATCATCTCCAGCGCCAGCTACCAGCTCCATCTTCGGCTTCACATTTAGCTACAGTCACTTTAGGTTTACAGGGCTCGTCTTTCTCTGCGCGTAATTGGCAGAAAAAAAAACTTGGGCGTTGGGCGTTGAGCACAGCGCGAGGACATGGACAGGACATGAACAGAACATGGACAGTGATTGGGCAATGTAGCTACAGCTGCTTGTTTCTTTGGCAGCCAAGAACATTGTCAGAGGTCACTGATCAGCTCACACTTGCTATTTACAAACATGTTACATAAGCTATCATATTTTATTTCAAAGAATATTGGAATAGCGTTCAGATGGAATGAAAATCATGTTTAGAGTGAGTGCACAAATGGCAGTGCAAAGGATTATAATCTATAAACATTTTTTCCCTCTTTAAAGCTATTTAAGAGCTTGGATAATATAAATACAGGGTGTCACACAAATCAAGCAAGAAGTAATTTTGATAGAAAACAAAGCCATATAATTATAAAGTGTAAATTTTTAATTGATTTATATAGTATACAGCATACAGGGTTAATGGTCAGAGAATAACAGTGAATGGGGCTCTCTTTCGCGGCATGATAATCAGTTTTCATTGTATCAAACTTGGAAGATATGAATGATGAAATTGAGCGCTGTATCAATGAAATTCAGCCACATTTTTGTAAAGCAATGATGGAAAATTTCAACAAAAAAGTCGTGAAGGCCATTATTATATGCTATTTCATACATAGCCCTATACTGTATGCTATATATGTAAATGAAAAATTGTTAAAAATTTTAAACCTATGCTTCGTAGATAGTTTTATAGATTACAAATTCAAATTTCATTTTATTTATTTTCAAAGGCAATTCATATATCAAATTCATAAACAAAATCAATTGCACAAAAATCCAATTGGCTTATGTAATTACTTCGTGTCGTTTAATGCCTCTTCAATAATTAATTTTCCACTTCACTTGATACGTAAATGTATTTAAAATAAATTTCATTTAAATCACGAAAATAGCAATTCAACACAATGAAATAATTTCATGCATATTAAATCGAGTTGAGGCGGCTTAGAGTGTTGGGCTTATTGAGGGTTTGCTGCTGCAATTGCCAAATAATTCTTCAATTCAAGATTCCTAATTATTCGTAGCCACGACAAAGTACACAGCTGAGAACTGATTCAAATTAATATGTCGTTCATCTGCGGACAATGTATGAGTTTCTATTAAACCAATTACCGCATATCACGTTGCAAATGCCTTGTCAAATTTGCTTATGGCTTAGGCATTTGGCCAAGTGCGTGCATGTATGTGATTCGCTTGGCTTTGGGCTTTGGTCTTTGGCTTTGGCTTTTAAGAAATTGAAGTTGAATGCAAATATGAGCCCGGGCTAGAGCTGGTGCTAATTGCCAAAGCACACATATTGATGAATAACAACGAATGCCATTATCTAAACAAATATATAACAAATTGACAATAAAGTAAGGCTGCAACACGATAACACTGGCTCTCTAATTAAAGCCTTATGGCCGAGGCAAAGGCTAACCAAACAAAACACTTTGTGATTATTCCCAAGGAACAGGTGGGATACCCTGAACAAAATAGGAAAAGTCATGATAGACTTGAAGTTACTTTCGTCTGCATATTTGGTAGTTAATACTTATTCTATATTCTACCACGTTTGATTCTCCAATTGGTTGAATTGAGAGATTGTTAAAAAGCTATTAAAATATCAGATTCTCTAGTTGAGTATATCAACTGCAGCTAACTAAGTATATAAAACTATATAATTATATAATACAAATGAAATTGTCAAAGTTTATCAAGCTCATTTTAATACTCGTTTACGAGGTGCAATGTTGGCTTAGCAGTTTGTCTTCTTGTCTGTCTTGTTATTAGTTTTATTTTATTTTTCTTCTTGCTATCTGTCTATTGTCCATCCGTGTTATTGGCCATCTTGTTGTTCATTTTGTCCCCTGCTGCCCGTCTAGCTATCCGTTTTGCTGTCCTTCTTGCTGTCCGTCTTTTTATGCATATTGCTGTTCGCTTTGCTATTCGTCCTGCTATTCGTCTTATTGTCCGTCTGGCTGCATGAATGCATTTATCTACTGCTGAAGCTGAAACCTAACTAGCTTTAACTCGCTACACCTAAATGAGCATTACTATAACTGCTGTCTTCTAAGCTCTATTGAAACAACAGAGTTGAAGGCCGAAAAACCGAAAATAAATTTTAGTCCTTAATATTATTATATTAATATTATAATATTAATAGTATTAAGTAGTCGATCAAGCCCAACAACTTTACCTCAAACGGAAGCCAGAAGTTGATCAAGTCATCATCCTCTGTCAATGAATGGGCCATGCTGAACAAGTTGTCTAATCGGGTTAATTAAAAGTGCATAGACAAGTGTAAACTTAATTAAAGTTCATCTTAATTTAAGCCACTTTCCTGCTTCGATTTCAAGTAATAATTAACACAAGATGCCTTGTTTAATATGCAATAAATCAATTGTTAAAATTCGATACTTGCACTTGCAGAAAATACTAATACATTTCTCTGTCTCTCTCTCTCTCTCTCTCACACACTCTCTTTGCTTGCCTATCGTTTAGTGGTAGTCGTTAACCAACAAATGCGCTCAACCACAAACCTATTGATTATAAACCTGGCCGTCTCGGACATACTCTTCGTCATCTTCTGCGTGCCGTTCACCGCCACTGACTATGTGCTGCCGGAATGGCCATTTGGCAATTTGTGGTGCAAATTTGTGCAGTACATGATTGTGGTCACATGCCATTGCAGGTGAGTTGCCCCATGCCGATGGCACGAGTTGTGCTGTAATGGCTTCTTCTTCTTCTTCTTCTTGTTATTGTTATTGTTTGCCTTGCAGCGTCTACACACTCGTCCTAATGTCGTTCGATCGCTTCCTGGCCGTCGTCCATCCCGTTACCAGCATGTCTCTACGCACCGAACGCAATGCCACGCTGTAAGTAACAAATGCTCTCGACCCACTCTCTATTGTAGCAATTAGTTTAGGCCTAACCCAAGAGCCCTAACTCGACTGCTTTGCTTCAGCTGAGGTACTTAATCGAAACTATGCGAATGCATATTTCCAATCAGATACATATTTAGCCAGCTGACTATGTTCATATATGCATAGTTTTAGTATTTTTACCGAAACTCTCATAAAAGCTTTTCAATACATATTTGATTGAACATAAATTTCACTCCAATTAACAACCTTTGGAACAGCAGCAGAAATTCTCTGACTAAAGTTCGTTATTTCGCAATGAATTTATGCAAATTAAATTTACCCAATTTGCAATGCTTTTCATAAACTATTCATAAACAGCTGCAGCTGCAGCTCCGCTCCAGCTTTGATTAGTTAGATGAGAATAAGTCTATTTAGTTATGCCTTCTGAGATGGCATTAGTTAGAGCTTAACAAAACCAACTAATTGGGCATCAATTATCTGAGACATTTGCCTTTATTTGTCTTGCTGACACACACACACACACACACACATATATATACATATGTAGCGCCATTATGTGTGCCTGGATAACGATTGTGACAACTGCTATACCCGTTGCTTTGGCCCATTCGGTGCGGATCTATCAGTATCATGGACGCGCTGGCACCGCCTGTGTATTCTCCACCGAGGAGGAGGTCTGGAGTCTGGTTGGCTTTCAGGTAAGTCAAGCAATTGATTGCACGCTTTGTGGCCTCTAATCTGGCTGTCGTTCGTACCGTTCCACTCGGGTCGAGTCGAGTCGAGTCTTTTCTCTGTGTCTCTGATTAATGTTGCCACATTATTCATGCCTCGCCGCCAAATTTGTCACTAGCTCGCGGCTCTACACATGGAAATTGCGTGAAATTACAGAATAGCGACTTAAGTGACGTCTGCTCCAAAAGCAGACACCATTTCCACACAATTTATCTCATATATATGTACGTACGTGTGTGCATATGGATGATACGTCTGTAAGGAGTGCACACATACATAACACACATATATCGCTTATTGTTGCCGTAAACTCATATTTTCCAGAGCTTGAAAGTAACTTGCAATATATTTGCTACCTACATACACACACACTCACACACACTCGCACACACACACATAGCGCACTCCTAGTGATGCGATGAGCTCAACAGGAACAACGACATCGCGCTGACAGCATGTGCCCGCCCAGGCAGCTGCACTGTGCAACTGGGATTAGTGCTAACGGAAGCTCTGTGCAACAGTTGTACTGTTGGCTTAGAAATTGCTTTATTTACAGATTAACAGTTTATATACACAGCATAGAGTCTTATGGTTTACTCACTCAATAGAGAGATTGTTAGCAAATATATGAAATGCCAGAAACTAATCGAACTCTTTAGCTGGCTTGAATTCCAAGCGTTAAAGCACATACATATATCTTTATAATTTCTAGTCAAGCATTACATAGAAAAATGATGAACAGAAGTAAAGCTATTATTGAAAAGAATTTGTGTGATCCCAGAGAGATATTGGAGTAGAGAGATGCTCCGGTCTAAATATATTACAATCAAAAAAAAAATTATTGACAAGTGATATAAACCGATTATTTTTACCTTTCTCGGCCTATATATATGCATCGATCCATCACTTTCAATATATATGTAAAGTCCCTCTATCTCTCCCGCTCTTTCATTGCCTCTGTCTGTACATCTGTCTCTCTCTCTCTCTCTCTTTTTCTCGCTCACACACACAGCTTAGTCTCTCCCTATATCTCCCTCTGTCTCTCTTTCTCTCTTTCTCTCTCACACAACTCAATCTCTCCGTCTTTCTCTCTCTCTCTCTCTCTCTCTCTCTCTCTCTCTCTCTCTCTGTCACACAGCTCAATCTCTCCCTCTTTCTCTCTATGTATCTATTTCTTAAATATAAATCAAGTTAAATAGCTTTATATTTCACAGAAACCTGCAAATCTATTTCATCTTCAACTTAGACATAGATTATCGTTATCCCGCTCTCTCTCCTTCCCCTTCCCCCTCTCCCTTTCTCTCTTTATGTCTCTCTCTCTCACTGCACAACTGCATTGTCTAAGCATGTATAAAGTTTCAGCATTTGCAACAATTCCGCGAAAGGCTCTGATTGAAACTTGAACCACTGTGCACACACACAGTCGCACACAGTCAACAGTCGCTTGTTGTTTAGCAACAGACATTCAGAGAGCACTCCCATTTAGGTATGTGTCTGTATGAGTGTATGAGTGTGCGTCAGCTCTGGTATCCAACAAAGCCGAGGTATGAGCCAATGTACAACTTAATAATGCCGCAATTCCATACGAGGGAGAGCCAAATTGTAGTGTATATTGTGCAATTAATTTGACTCTCTCACTCGTACCAAGGCTGTCAGAGACTAACAATGTAGAGCGGAGACATAGCGAGAGAAGATTTTAAACATTTGGATTCTCATTTAAGAAAGTTTTTAGTAAAGACTGCAATCCTTACACGAAATCTGAGTGAATACGACGAAAGGTCCACATTTCACTCGGCTCTAGACGACAATCAAAAATGAGTTGAACTTCTCCTGATTGTTTTAGTTACATTCCCACTTAAAGTCTTCAAATGGTGAAGCAATTCAATAGTCTAGAGCATCGCTCATAGATAAGCGACGTCCATGCTTAAGTGAGTGCATTGGGACGAACACGAATAGCTCTTAGCACCTTGGCCACGACAGGCAGCCAGGCAGGACAGGCAGCCAGTCAGCCAGGCAGGCAGGAGAGGGCTCGAGCTCTGCGCAATCCAACATGGACTAGAACAACAATGTGGCGTGTCAGAGCAATTTTATGCCGGAAGGATGTTACACAGCTAGTCCGCACTTGTGGCCAATGAATGAACACAAACAACATCAGCGACAACAACAAGGATAACACACTAACTGCAGTTGTCTGTCCGCCTGTAGTCGTGTATGTGTGTGTGTGTGCCTATATGCGAGCACCCCGTGCTAATATGCACTTGTGGAGCGCGCGTCTAATGCTACTCATGGAGCAATTTACACGGCTCCATTCGCTGACATTGGCAAGGGCAGAAACAGGAATAGTGGCAAGGATATGGAAACTGGGTCGATATGCTATGTCGTTGGCCTGGCAGAGCATATAAATCACAATTACTTTCATGACTAGGCGATATGCTGACGCAATCAATACCCTGTAATTAGATATAACAGAGACATCAAATTGAGTGATAGCCTAACTCAGCCTGCTATCATATAAGTAAAGTGGTTCCTTATGCAGGGACAACGTCTCAGGCAATTCCTTTATAGGGCTTACGAGTTATACGAAGAGCATAAACTGCCGACCTAACTTAACTTTTTGAGTATTTATAATTATTATACAGATAAATGTATTTTATATACACGCATATATTTACACTCTATATATGCATAATTATAAGTACAGGGTATCAGAGTGCGAATACTGAAAGCAGCAAGCTTGCAGTTGGAAGAACAAAGACTTTAAGTTGAATTAGTCCCTAGGCAAATAGCATTATCAGCTATAATTGTGCCTGCAAATGCAATTTATTATGTAGTAAGAACTGCCAGACTATAAATAGAGGGTATTCTGAGTGCGACTTGACTATGTGTTCGTCGCAGAACAAAGAAAAAAAAACTTCTTCTATGGCGGGTAGTTTTATTTGGTTTTGGTGTTTATTTTGGTTCGGACCCCCAAATGTCATGTTTCAATACTTCGTTGTTTTAGTTGTTGTAGTTATTGTTGTTGCAGTTATTGTTGTCGTTGTCGTTGTTGTTGTTGTTGTTGTCTGTTGACAAACAGTTGAGCATTTCGCTAGCAAATTTGGCGTTTCAATTTATTGCTCGCCCGCACATAAAAATGGATCAAACTTTTGACGCCTAAACGCAACACAGAAAATAAAACAAAAGCGAAAATATACGAGTTACATTCGACTAGCAGAACACAGGCACATAAAGAAATATTAGAGTTTGCCTGACTAGTCGATACCCCTTATCTTATCTCATTGAATTGCAGTGACTACGACAATCTATACAGAGATTCCCATATACTATATGAAAACCAACTCAGAATTTGCATTCAAAATTGAGCAATTCGTTTAGGCTTTTATGGCCAACCCACTGTAGCTCTTGTCCTGTGTACAGGGCATGCTGTTGTCGTCGTAAATAAATAATAAAATAAAACAAAGAGGGTAGAACAGAAACAAAAACACGCCTTGAATCTGCCCCATGCGGCAGGCGTGACCAGAGCACTAGGAAACTTTACTTTATGCCAACTTTAGTTTAGTTTTGTTCAGTTCTTAAAGTTTTGCGTCTCTTGCTGCTGCTGTTGCGGTTCAGCTTACTAGCTTTTCAATTAAGACAAACACCTTTTCCACACAGCCTCCAGTAAAATGTTAAAATTTCTTAACAATTAAGCTGTCGACTTATTTTATTAAATTCAAATTACTTATGGACAAGAAATAACTACATTTGGCAGCAAAGCACAATAGAAATTCCAATCATGTTGTCATATTAAGTGCTTGGGTTTTGCGAGACGGTCAGAAGAATTTACAAAACTTTTTAAACTTGTATTTCCAATGCTAAAATAGACTTGAATTCATTATTATATACTATGTATATTTAAAAATAAAAAATTTAATTCAATACAAAATTATTGATAATTTATTCATATAACATTCAAAACCATTTAAATTCAATGAATTTTGTTTGATTGCCTAATGATTCAAATATACTAAATAATATTTCATATATACAAATTACTGCATATGTACATATATATGTATGTATGTATATCTGTCACTTTCCATTCCCATTTTACTCACTTACAACTGCGCTCAATAACAAACTTCCGTTACGCTGTCTTCAGAATGGCAATTCCTATTCGCTGCTCTTCGTCCATAGCAATCAAAGCAGCCATGATCGGCTCTACAGTTATCGCTAGCTCGCTCGCTCTCACTCGGCAACAGCCGAAACTAAAGTTCAGCAACAACTATCTTTGTCTCACTCACTCTCTCTCCCTCACTTGAATAATTAGAGCGTGCAGCTTAGCTGCATCAGCCTTCAGCCTTACACTAATACCAGGGCAAAAGTGTGGGCCAATCACGAATTATCAAGCTTAAAAAGGAGACTCTGCACGACATAAATTTATACAGTCGAGTCGCAATAATTCGACATGGAAAGAGAATAACATTTTTACACGTTTTAGCCAATTTGTCGAGATTTCAATTAACAAGGCTAAAAAAGTGGAATTAATAAGGATTTTATATATTTAATGAAGTGTTATATTTACGGAAAAAACTTTTTTTTTTTCATAGAAGTAATGTTTATTATTGTTGATGGAGCGGAGCTACTTTAAATTGTTTTGCCACCTCGTGTTTTTTTTTTATTTTATTTTTTTATTCATCTGTTGTAAAAATAAGGTAAAATATTAATTGCGCGGTAAAAATATGATGGAATATTTACTTATTAATGAATTTTTCAAAGCGACAAAAGTTTTTATTGAATATTATGATTTTCGACTAAGCGGAAAAAAAGATTAATAACTTTATAATATTTACTGCTTAAATTACTTTTGTTAAGCAAATTTACATAGATAATAAACTAAAATTTACAATTCTAAAAATGAACTAAAAATAAACTCTACTCTAAACAAAGCTTGGACTTAACTTCTTTTCCATTTAAATAATAAAAACTCAAATGTTTTTAGGTTTTAATGTTTAAATCGTAAACAACTTTGCCTAATTGAATCATCTTGCGCATAGTTGGCTGAGAGTTGGAAAAACAAATAGAAAACTTAGCACAATAAAAATAAAATTAATTTGCAAACCAAATGATGGAGGCGCATAATGCTATTTTTTAAGAATTTATATGGCCAAACACTTTAAACGATGGACTATAACGTGTGTATATGGCTCATGTAAAGATGCACGCTCATAACTATATATAAAGTTTGGAAACGGCATAAAACTTCGTCGCTTCCGAATTTAGAGCCATAGTCAGAATTGCCTTAGATAGAGCTTCACATGGATGCAGTGGAACTTGACTATATGGAGAAATGAGCTGGCCCCATCATGGGTGGGGAGGGGTTGCTTCCGGAGCTCCCTCTCTCTCCCTCTCATAGACACAACTTGTAGGCACAACAGTTTTTCTGAGCGCCTTTAAACTTTATGAGCCGTCCAATAAAAAGCCATAAACTGAAGTGTGTGTGCCATATGATAGACGAGGGCGTTATAGTGGAGGCGGGGACTAAGCGCGGAGGTGGGAGTAGGGAGTGTGGAGTGGGTAAGGGAATTTTTGGCACCGAGGACTGCAGCGACTCGTTAATATTTGGCGTGCTCAAATTGCGACTGGGATTTGGTCGTAGTAACTGTCGCGCCTGCTGTCACTCAACCAAATTAATCAAGTTGAGTTCGCGATGGCTTCACGCGCTTTATTAGCCTCATTTTTCCGGGCCTGGCCACATTAAATATTGAAATTAAAGCTCCAATAGTTTGTGTCAAATCTGAAAAGAAATTATGAGCAAAACAAATTTTAATTAGATTTCTAACATCATTAAGGACTATAAAGACTTTTATTAGTTTCTTTTAAACTTTGTATATTTTTGCTAATAGTAAATAGTAATATTTAATAATATATAGTTTTAAGCAGAAACATATGAAAATATACAATTTCAATTATTTGAAAACTTTAACTATTTTCAAAAGAAAAGACCTCATAGAAAAAAAAAATGTTTTTAAAAATGATCTATCACATCAAATTTGAAAAAAAAAATAAAATAAGTAAATAAATAAATAAAATAAATAAATAAAATATAATAAAAGTGAGTGCACAAGTATCTAAAATTTAAATTTTAATGTGAAAAATTTATCAATCTTAAAATTGATTTCCCTATCTTGGGCAATTGACGGATTCCACCACAAAAAACGTGCAGCGCTTGCCAAAGCGATAGCTGTCAAGCTAACGATATAGATATATTTATGAACTTCATCGTAATTGGAGATGCTTTGCTTGCCTGCATATATTGCATTGATATAAGAATGGCATTCACCATAAATGAAGATATGAAACATATCTAGCGAGTACAGCAGGATGTCTTGATTGGAACGCTTCTCCACTTATGATGAAGTCAAGAAATAGACTGATTCATCATTACAAAAGCACAGATATAATATATAGTCAACTGCCCAGTTGAACGCTTCTAAGAGCTTTTGACTTTGAGCTGCAATATGTTGGCGAGCATCATAATACTGTCAAGAGAGCAAAATCCCATCCAAATAGCCTGGCCAGTTCTCTCAGCCGTCGCACTTATACCACCATACTCAAGACCTGCTGGATCATCTCTTGACCTGAACATCTTCCTAATCATAATGACTACATAAGACTTACCCACATCTTTTATACCTAAAAAATCCTTTGTTTCCCTTATATAATTAACTTCCGTTTAGATTAATTTGCCTAAAAGGTAGCGTTAAGCTGTAAATAAATATTTAAAAAAATATATTATACATCACTCATATTAGACCTTGACTTGCTTATCTCAAATGCATCAATTGTCATCGGCTTACCTCCCCATTGATCGTTTCTCAATGTCTTTGACTCACACTTTGGGAAAAAACTGCGAGAGCAAACGATTGCATCGATTCTTCAACGAGCTTGTTCGCAATCAGACAGAAACCTTTATTATTTGTTTCTTTTGCTCTGAGTTTTTCCGACCTTTCGGTTGAATTTTATGAAGCAAAAAGTCTTTTGTGATGTGTGCAAGGTTTGCATTCGTCCGTTTGAATGTATGCATGTGTAGGTGAATGTGAAGCTCGTTTTCATAGACTCTTTGAGCTATCTGCTCACTTACTTAACCACATTGTGCGAGCGATGCTCGTTAAAACAGAATTACACGAATCGTTGAACCCAAAACTCAGACGAAAACTAAAACGTAAAGAACCGAAGACTCTTGCTCAGAGCAAGAGCGAATGGGTATGATTTTTTATCGATATATCTCGTGAGCATAGCGTAATATTAAGTGAAGAAACATAATCTGACCATGTATATTAAGCTTGGCCTAGATATCCAAATGTTGTTCAACTTTTTGAACTGTTATTGCCAGTCACATATTGCAGCAGAAACTGCACTCGCTTCTGACGTTGCAGCAGTTCGACGTTCAGCATTTCTCTCATCTCGGCTCTCATCGTTTAATCGTTAAATAGCTTAAGGAGTTTTTACTAACTTCTTTTGCCCCACACAAACTTTGAGTATGAAAAAATTGAAAAATTGAAGGCGAAACTCAGTGGATAGGATAGATCTTCATCGAGCCTTGGCTGTAATTTCTCATACTCAAGCAGCGCCACGGCTCGTTCAGTGTCTGGCAAAAGAAAATTGCCAATTTTAAGCCGAGCAAACAACTTTTGACATGTCCGCTCAAATAAAGCAGCTTCATCATAATTTTCCACTAAAAATACGTTCAACTTTCGGCAGTTTTTGCTCCACATTGAAACAACGAAGTAAAACTTTCCGTAAAAGTTGCTTCTCTTATATTTGTTGCTTTTCTTGCTGCTTTTCTTTAATAAAATGCTAAAAATACAATATTCTCCTTCTATATTTAAACATTTGCCAAGTTTTTGGCTTGCAGATTTACAGAATTTCATATTTATTTTATTTTGGTATTTGATGTGACAGAAGAAGGTTATATGATGTATATGATATATGTATGAGTCCGTCTGATACAATATACATTTCCATCATCATTGTGGTGTACATTATCGTCAACGTCATCATTATCATCATTACGCTGCCTGTCATTGCAAACAACTTCCTTTGCAATTTACACTTTAATTAATACGTCAGGATTGAGGATTGCAAAACAATCGCAACATTTGCCGCATTCCACTCATTTCATGGCATTCACAATAATTGTGTACGTATGTAGGGGGGAGCATGGAGAGCGGGTGAGCATCCTGGCAGCTCCTTTCAGGCGCAAATGTCAGTGCCGATTATGCCGACGACGCGTCGTCGTCGACTGTCGCCGATAACACGGGACATGTTCATTGGCCATGGCATGTAATACGTACGAGCAAAGTGATTCCAATTCCGGCGCTGTCGGCCATTTTGCCATATGAATGAATGAAATATACCCCACACTCACACACAAACGCCTACAGAGAGTGAGTCACCCATCTCCAGCAGCCACGGTTTGGGTCGTGCCAACGATTATTAACAATTGGGCCATGCGCGATATCCTTTAGCCTCGTTTCATCTGGCTTTGCCGTTTTCCATTTCATTACATTTGCCCACCTTTAGCTTTTTTGTATTGGTTAAGCATTTCATTGAAACTCACAATTCGCCGCCAACTGCGCGAATCAAGCACCAGACTGCGATCCGGACACGGACACGGATGCGGACACGAACACAGACCCCAATCCGCAACCCGACCCCGTGCACGCTCCCATCACTGCTGCGTTTATTTTTTTTTTTGCAAGCATCTACTTATTGCATGCTCAACCGCTGAGTGTGTTTTATTGTTTTCCCGCCAGCCGGCGCTGCAGCCTCTCCATCCTTTTAATCATTTACACTTGGCTAGCGGCTTTTTGCCAGCTCAAAGCCACTTGAAACTTATCGCACCACGAATGAATTATAAGCCCGATTCAGGCCTGTTCAACTGCTGCTGCTGCTGCTGCTGTTACTTTTGCTGCATTTTGTTTATCGATTGCCACAGGCAGAATCCAACAATAAGTTTCGTTAAGCCGCAATTGGGACTCGAGCTGACTTCTACAGCAATATTGGCGAGCAGCTTTTAGCATATCAAGCCATTTTCAGCTCTGTAGCCTAGCAACAAAAGCTTCTCAGCGCTGTCCATTGTCAATGCAATTATTATGAGATTTTAAGAGATTTTATGAGCATTGTAAATTATTATAAAAAGCAATTTCATTTCATACGTCATATTTCATATAATTTATAATCGTTTATCAATACAGTTTCGCTTGTTTAGCTTGTTAAAGGATTTCATATATCCCTACCCAGTTGGTATATATATATATATATTTTTTTTCGTACAAAAGTATGACGAGGAATGCTTTACATCTCTTTGCAACCCTGAAAGCAACCAAGCGTTAGCGAACTCTTTATAGCTGAATTTTGTTTACTTCGTAAGAAATGTGCCAAGCATTTGGAATTATTTATCTTGCATTACAGATAACAATCTCTGCTTGAGTTCAGTGTTGAAAAGGGCAATACATGAAAAGTAAGTATCTAAGTATCTGTGTAGCGCTTTTCAACACTGAAATCAAGCAATCATTGTTATCTAACACTACATTTTATCTAATCTATTATTATTTAATGTATTTATTTATAGACTAAATTAAAGCAATATTTATTATATTTATATATATTTAGGGGCTTTAGAAATAACTGTTTAGTATTATCTAAAATTATTTAAATTCTTCTTTTATTATATAGTTATGGGCTTTACTAAAACTGATTTAGAGGCCTTCGTATTGTAGATTTATGGTCTCTATCAAGACTGTATATATATATATATATATATGTATATTTATATGTATATATGTATATTTATGGTCTCTATCAAGACTGAGTTCAAGCCATAAGTGTTATACAACACTGCAAATTATTTAATGGATTATTTATTTTATATATTTATGGACTTTGCTTTCAAGTCTTAGGTGCTATACAAGCTGTCTAATTCATTAAATTATATACAATTATTTAAAGACTTTTTTAACACTGAAGTCTATCTATGAGTGTTATTCCACACTGATTGTTGTATATTGAATTATTATGTATTTTACAAACTCTATCAGTCCTCTATTCAAAACATGAGTGTTAACATGAACATTAAATGTTATCCAATTTATTATTTATTTTATAGGCTTTATCAACACTCAAACTTTAGACTCTACCAACACTTAAGTCTGTTTGTTCCCATCACACTAAGACTCTCACTTAACATCTTTTTAAAAATTCTCTTCTATTTCTAATAAACACCCCTTCAGGTTCTCAATGAATGATTATAATCATTTCAATGCTTGGCCCTACGAATTTGAAAGGATAAACAGATAATTATTTAATGCAGTACCAAGGCCAAGGCGATTTAGGTCTGATATCAGCTAAAATAAGAGCTAAGCTTAATATCCATAAGAAAGCAGAAACCTTTTCAGGATTTTTTTTTCCACTTATTGGCAATGATTTAAAGCGCCGACCTAAAGACAGCGACGGCCCCAAGATGAAGTGTGAATTGGTATGACACCAGCTGAAGTAGGCATGGAATATTTTCAAGAATATTAGTGTCGGTCAGAATTAGAGCGAAAAGGATACCGGACAGCAGACAGCGGACAACGGACTACGGACGCACAGCATGGTATCTGTTATCCTGTATCTGGTAGCTGTTATCTGGTATCTGGCCAGCGTTACGGTTCACTGCTTTTGGCAATCTCGAATGCAAAAACAAAAGCCGCTGACATGGCACCAGATGCCGCAGCACTTCAAGCCAAAAGCAGTGAGTGGTAAACAGGAGTGTCGGACGGAAGTTCGAAAGGGACTTCAGATTGGGAAATGGCCAACTGTCGCCAGTTGCTTTCATTCGGCATTGGTCCTTTAAATTTGATTTTATTAAGCCATTTGCAAGTGATTCTACGTTGGAAATTAACATTCGAAATAGTGTTTATTTTGTTTTTGACAGGACGCACACGCAAGACAACAAAAAGCAGCGACAAACGAAAACAAGTCGAAAGTGCCCCGTGACGATGATGCTGCCGGGTCTGCTCGACTCGAAGGTACTTACTACCCAAACGTTGCGGCTTCCTTCTTCTTTCAATTGTGTTCCTATGGAAAATATTTTTCGCTTTTGTCAACACTTCAAAAATAACCCATATACATACATATATATGTATTTTTTTTGTAGCCTTAAAGTGCTTGAGACTGAAGCATTAACCGACTAGCTGCTGGCACACAGCATAAATATCCGCATTTCTAGTGGAGGCAAAGTAAAGTGAAAGTCCTTTACGAGTTGTCACAATTCTATGACAACTTAAAGCCACTTTCCAATGGCTTTAAGCCAATGTAGTCTCATCTTTGTAGAGCATAACTATGCGGAGCAGAGTGAGCAGAATTCTGCTTCCATAACTAATTAGATTTGATCTGCTTTATATTTGAGGGAGCAGCTAGTGTAAGAATATTAAACTCGAACTGAGAATGAGTATTATAATGAGAATGAGAGCGAGAATGGGAATGGAGAATGGAAATAAGAATCCCATTCCCATTCTTTTTCTCACTCCAATACCTCTTCTCTATCATATTCTCACTCTCCCCATTTTAACTATCCCATTTTGCATATTATTTATTAGTATATATATTAGTTTTTCAAAGGGTGATATATAGTATATATGTATATGTCTATAATGTTTAGCAAATCATTAGAGAAGGTCAACAGAAATTCAATAGTCAAAGTTTTGTTTATTTTGTTTTATGTTTCTTAATGAAAAACTGTGAATGAGTTATCGATATGGAAACATAAAACTGTAATTGAGTTTTAGAGTAAGAAAACAGTTTTTGTTGACCCAATTGCTACGCCTATAAACAAATTGAAAAATACGTGATGGGCTATGGGTTCTTTTAACCCGTCAAGCCCCCAAAAAAGACGTACAAGACGTAAATTTCTGGACTATTGTTAGAAGTTTTCATTGAGAGTAACTCGATTAGTATTAAGCTTCTAGCTCTATATCAGTTGAACTCAACTTTTGCAGTCTGGCACGTCCGCCAAAGACGTTTATATATGCACGATATATTTTTGAGCTTGAGCTAGCAATGCGAATATGTTGCGCAAATGTCAAGTCCCAAGAACTGTCTGAGATAACTTATATAGAGAACACCACGATTCCCCACGCGTACCGGGAACATTTTAGCACTTCATCAGGCCAGAATACACATGAGCATATATGTACATATTCTAAATTTTGAAGTCTCCAGTATTCATACAAGGCATGGACGTACAGTAGGAGGAAAAACAAGGCGCACATTGAAAAAAAACTATGTAAACCATTTCCATTCCAAGAGTAAACAAGTAAGAACGTTGCAGTTAGGCGCAACTAACAGCGATATACTTTGTTCCCATAGGTGCATCTTATTTTTTTAATAAACATTTAATTAACGAAATATTTCGGCAATTAGAAAACGTACATGGCAAGCAACAAACGTTTTTCCTACACATACATATAGATTTACACATGTACACACTATACGAGTATACACACAATTTTCTATGTATACATACAAAAGTTTGGATGCCAGAATATTCTAAGAATTGTGACTGAATTGAGAATTTTTCGATCGTTACTTTAGTTTTGTCAAAAGGCGCTCTAGCAATGCCTTATTTGGTTTTAGTTAACGAAGTGCGGGTCAGGGCAGTGACGCTGGTGGTAAGCGCTATGCAAGCTATAGTTAGGTGCGTGGGTTCGAATCCCGCAGAAAACTTTTTTTCAAAAATTATTTATTTTTTATTTTTTTAATATTTGTATATTTATTATAAAATGCTTGCTGCCAATTGATAATCATTTATAAACATACGCATATGAATTGTGCACTTAAGTAAAAACTAAAACTGCTTTATGCTTTCCGATTTGCGACGCTGTGTGGCAGGCAGTTTTTCTATGCATGCATATATGTATGTATGTATATGTACGTGTATACACATCCAAAAGTGTATACATATTGCAAGAATTGCGATTGTATTGTTTTGTGTCGTCACAAGCTGTTGATCAGCTGGTCAGCTGATCAGCTGTGAATTTATTTAGGTTTAGCTAACGATTACATGTTGTTTTCAAAAGACCCAGGTTCGAATCCCGCTGGAAACTTTTTATTTATTAATCAAAAACTTATGAATTTTATTTTATTTTTTAAATTCATTAATATTATTATATTTATGTTAAAATGCTTTTTGCCATCTTAGCAATTGCTACTAAGCTATTATATGCATTAATTATGCAGTTGGCCACAACAAACTTCTTTGCCGATTTGCCACGCCCCCAGGCGGCGTAGACGCATAATTTTTTGCCAGTTCTTAGAAAGGGCCGAGGCTAACATGCCTGCAAAATTTGGTTGCTTACATTCCAAAAATGCGAAAATTACAGGGTATTTTTCGATATGCCACGCCCCCAAAGAGGCTGAAAAATTATTTTTGGGGGATCGATAGAGGAGAACATTAGTAACTCAACCATCCAATTTTCAAGCTTCTAGCTCTAAAACTGTAGGAGATATAAACTTTTGCGGTTTGCCACGCCCCCTGTGGGCGTAGATATATCTACCATAGCTTATTAGTCTTGGGTTGTCAACCCGAGTATACATGCAAAATTTCAAGTCTCTAGTGTCAATAGTGTTCAAAATATAGCACAATTTGAAAAATCACTATATATTCAGGTCCGATTTGCCACGCCCCCAATGGGCGTAGACATAAAACTTTTTGATCGATCTTCTTAGAATCATAACATTAACTCACATGCAAAATTTCAGCGTTCTAGCTTTAACGGTGTAGAAGATACGTATTTCCCGATTTGCCACGCCCCCAATGGGCGTAGATATATCCGCCATAGCTTTTTGAACTTGGGTTGTCACCCCGAGTATACATTTCAAATTGCAACTCTCTAGCTCATCATCTAGTATGATAACTTAACTATGGGCGGAAGAGTTTTCCGATTTGCCACGCCCCTAGTGGGCGGATCGGGAAAATTTTTACACTTTATAATTCGGGAACATATATGAGTATATGTTTAAAATTTCAAGTCTCTAGCTCTAATAGCGCCGAAAAATATTGCGTTCATACGGACAGACGGACAGACGGACAGACGGACGGACGGACAGACGGACAGACGGACGGACAGCAAGACGGACATTGCACAAACCCAATATACTTTTTCCCCTTCGGGAACAAAGTATAAAAATAACAAAGGCATTTAGATTTTTTTTTTTATACTGGACTGACCTTTCAAACTTGCGGTGTGGAATCAAAAGATAAGTTCATCAAGAGATATTTGGATTGGGCTAACACAAATGCTAGACATTTTTTGAATTGCAGCTAACAAAGTGACCGACACATAGGCCTATATATATATATATATATATATATATATGTATATATATCTGTGTGTGCTGGAAAACATCCCTATACTCGAATACTTGACGAAAATATGTCCAACTTAACTTGTTTTCAACTTGCAGGTACTTTTATTAACTATTTAACAGCCACATCAAATTCCGTTAACGGGGCAAATACTTGTCGAATTGGTAACACGCCAGACCCAGTTGGCTGTTGTTGGGACTGAAGCGTGAATACTTTGTCATACTTTGTCTGTGTCATAGTTTTCCGTGTTTTATTGCAGCACTTTAAGGACTCTTGCGATGCACTCATTACCAATAATTATCGCTCTCACACTCTCTCTCTCTCTCTCTCTCTCTTTCTCTCTCTCTCTCCATTTCTTTGCAGGTTTCGTTCTTCTTGTCGTCGTATGTGGCTCCGTTGACATTGATTTGCTTTCTCTATATGGGCATGCTGGCTCGATTGTGGAAGAGTGCGCCCGGCTGCAAACCATCGGCTGAATCGCGGTGAGTGAAAAAGTTCACACAAAAAATATTACGTATACGCCACGTTAGAGATGTTCACGTTTGGATTTGCTGTTAGTATTGGAATAACGCGCCTGAGGCAGCCTTGCCTTGCTTGCTTGTTGACTTCACACACACAAACAAACACACACACACAGACATTTACGCGTGTGTGCACAGACATGAAGGCAACTGCACCTGCCCCATTCACCAATGATGAACGCCCTTTTACTGCGCTGAGGCATGCCACCGAGTGGAGAGCTTCGTGGCCGCTGCTCATAAATTTTTAATCACTCTTTACCTGACTTTCAGTCCCTCTCTCACACTCTCACGCACTCTCTCCCTCTTACGTTGGCTCTTGTTTGTTTGTTTTCTCAACCTACTAACTCGCCAAGCGAGCGCTTTCCCTTCGCTTTGCGACTTGACTTTCCAATTTTCATTTGTTGCACGCCCAAAAATATTTGATTTTCTTTCACTTATTCTACAAAACGAACTTGCCATAATCGTAAATAATTAACTCAAGCGTAACAATCGAGAGTGGATGATTTTATTTCCCAATTGCTTTATTGCTCGATGTTTCCACAATCTGACCCAAGCATGCCACACAGGTTCAACTGACAATAATTTTGCCAGTTATTACATTTTTTTATTTTTGCAATAAAGTATGATTTGCCATTTGGCATAGTTGACTTTGAAAGTATGCAAATTTACACAGGTTGCAAAGTCAACTGATTGTTTATTACAAACATCAATGCCAGAAAGCATGTACATATGTGTGTACGCATTGCAGGCTTCGTGCTATCTCGCTGTCTCGCTTGCTCTGCTACGTGGGTTTTGCTGCGAGAACTTATTTGATTCATAACTCTGTTTCTAGACGGACAAACGTAATCAGACTTTTAGATTATGATCATGACATTCATATCTATATGCCAAACCAAACTGCATGTCTCGAGTATTTGAAATAAATTTTTTACACATTTTGGGGTGTGGGTGAGAATTAGGGACCGGAATCCAAAATCTGACAAAAATTGAAAATGTATAAAATTAGTATCTATATATATGCAGAAGACTTGGAGACTCTAACTCTATATATGAATGAGATATAATTTTATAACTTGTTCCCGATAAAGTGGCTTATCGATAACTCTGGAAATATAGGAGTTATCGAATTTCTGAAACGAACTCGTACTGCCCGTGCAATATACGGACCTAACACAAAAAGAATGAACTCTTTAGCTCTTCGGCAATCGACGCGTTCAAACATACTGACAGACGGACATGACTATATCGACTCAGCTCGTCACCCTGATTGTCACATACTTTTAATAAAACCATTATACCCTAATTTCCCATTTTCAATAGGTTCAGGGTATAAGAAAAGACTGCTCTGCTGTCACCTAAAGATACAATCAGTCACATTCCCCTTAAATTCTATGCTACTAACTCGCCAAAGATGTGGCCATAAAAGCTCAGCACATAAAATGCAATATAGAAATCCATTTTATTTCATATTTTTATATGAGCTACTAAAAAAAAATCAGCTAAGACTTAACTTTTTGGTAATGCTTGAGTAGGATCTTCAAGCTGCCATAAAATTCATTTTACTCCCGAAACTATAGAAACAAAAATGAAAGCAGCAAAATGTTTCTTATCTTTAGACAGACACTGAACAAAGCTAAAAACAAAACAAAGCTGTGCAGAGAGAATGAGAAAAGATTGGCAAACAACTATCTGTCTCTTAATAAATGCCTATGCCTAGGAAAAATGGATATGGAAGTAAATTAAAAAAGAATGGAGGATGTGATGCAAAAAGGATGTGAAAATGTTTTGATTTTCAATGTTTCTCTTTGGGATTGTAGATGAGCTTGACAGCAAAACAATGCATATTGAGTTTGTATACTCTACGATATATCGAAATGAAATAAGTGAATAACAAGCAATTACATAATTCCTGGAATGTATTATTCAAGCAATCAACAAAAATATCCTATGCTCGGAATGCATTTTCCACAAGCGGCATTCTAGTTCAATCAAAATGTTATTTAATAAAAAATATATATAAATGCGGGTCAGGAAGCTATAAAGTACCTGGTGAAAGGGGCAAAAAAAAAAATAAATAAATAAAGAAATGTAAAGGATGCCATACAAAGGGAACAAATAAAAAAAAATCGCGACTTTGTGAATCGCAAAACACATTTTAAATTGCGTTTTTCAGCCATGAACTCATTGAGTAGACTTAGAAAGGGTATATCGATAGAGTTAGGGAGATTAGAGAACTTTATCTTTATACTTGTTTAATTTACTTGAATGAGAAACTAGCAGAGAGAAAGAGGGAGAGAGAGAGATATATATATGTATATGTAAAGTTGCATGAGAAGGATGGCAACAACAATACGAAGAAACAAGTTTGAGCAGTGATAGAGTCGAGACGGATATTAAAAGACGTTTAAGTAGTCACAATTATATGAAGTTGTCTGAGGTTGTTTAAGTGGTATTCAAGCATTATATTGTCAATGCTCTATTTAATTCATATTCTGTTAATTATATTGAATACACACTTATATGCACCGTAATTGATACTGGCATATAGATCCATATTCATATTGATTATAGATATTTGATTTTTATATATCATATTTATTAATTTTATTTATGCAATCAATATCTCTTAGTTTCCATTTCAGTTTATGAAACTGATCTATTAAACTATGGTATCTTATAGTCCATCAACTCTGACTGCTGCACTCTTATTTGTTATTTTGCCGTTCAACTGTAAAGCGTGCCACACGCTGCGTATGCGTGATGTGCTGCGTGGTCGTAGCCAAATCAAAAATCCAATTCCGTATTATGCCTGCATTACAACCACACAACATTCGAGTGTAGAGCATATGTATGTGCGGGGGCGTATGTTTATAAATGAGTATTTCTATATACCTACCCTACACACATATACACACATACATGTATATAGATGGGCATCGGGTGCATATGCAAATCGCGCATATGCCACGTGGCGCTTTTGTGCATTTGGCATTGGCAATTGCTGCAAACGGCCCGTTGGAGCATTGGCTGAGTTCATAAATCCGATTGCGTATGCCAATATTTATATTCTTTTCTAGACAGACCTCTACAACTATATAAACATGCAAACATTTCAAATATATGTATATATTACTATATACACTACATATATTATCTTATCTTGTCTTATCTCCTCTACTCCAGCAAGGGTAAGCGACGCGTTACACGTATGGTTGTTGTTGTGGTTCTCGCCTTTGCCATCTGCTGGTTGCCCATACACGTAAGTATCATCAATTTATAAGATCTATGGGACTATATTCAAACAGCAGAAATCTACTTTTCGTAACTCTCTCATAAACTATCTAAGCCGGAATAGAGAAAAACACAAATAAGTCAAGCCAAATAGGACAAGAAATGCCTTAGTAAAGACATTGGTATATTAATATATCGATCAATTAATGCTTCGATCAACTCATATATCGATAAATTGGCATATTGCTATATTGGCATACTGCTATATTGGTATATTGGTATATTGATATTTTGTTAAATATATAAATGATAATTGATACATTTTATATCGATATTAAACTAAATTGATTCATCGATCAGTTAATGTATCGATAACTTGGTAACTGTATATGTATATGGATAAATTGATTAATGTATGTATATTTACATATATATTCATCTATTGATATTTTGATAATTTGCTTACAAATAACATTTACTCTACCTGCTTTGAGTCGAGCTTCTCTAAGCTTAAGTGCACTTTGAGCTTATGCTTCAATGTGCTTTCAAATGATCTATGACAAGCAACAGTGGAATCGAATATAACTTTGAATAGGCTTAGTTCATTTGAATCTGCTTATTTATAAAACATTCTGCAAGCCCTATTAGCACTCTAAAGTTGCATACTTCAAATTAAAGGGAACTTCAACAGCTGGAACTGCTGGTTGAAGGCAATGCCAGTCGGCTGCTGGGCAAACAGGAATGGAAAACAGAAGCCATAGACAAGAACTGGGTAAATAGTGGATACTCTAGCAGAAACGCGAACATACTCAGCGCAATTGTGAACGTCATTAGGCGACAAATTGACATTTTGTCTTAGTAAGTGGTCGCAATTATTTGCTCGAATGTTGAATATGCAAAAACGCAGCTGATATTTGCCCCATTTGTGAAAGTGTTTGCATAAAATCAATGCGCTTACAAATTGCAAATGCAATATACAAATTGCAAATCACACAGTGAGAGAGAGAGTCAGATAGGGTGAGGGACAAAAACGAATGTTGCTGGGACTTTGATTGATATGTTGAACGATAACTAATGATGTGCAGCAATTGCAAAATGTATAATACTTTGATTGCCACCAATTGGGGCGGCTCGTTGCAGGTTATACTGGTGCTGAAGGCGCTCAACATGTACGGCGGCACCCATCTGACAGTCATCATTCAAATCATATCCCATGTGCTGGCCTACACCAACTCTTGCATTAATCCCATACTCTACGCCTTCTTGTCTGACAACTTCCGCAAGGCCTTCCGCAAGGTAAGCGAATATTGAATATTATAATTAAAATTTAATTTCAATCATGTGTGTTGATATTAATGAAAATAGTTGTTAAATTAATAAAAATGCTAAATGAAATATTTGAGTAGATTAACACTCTTATGAACAGCCATACATATGTATGTAGGAGCAGAGGAAATGATGGACAGACAGACTAAGCTATTAAAGGACAGCTGACACGGAACGTTTGAATAAATGAACAAGCGAAGAAACGTTTGGGCGAATGGACAAATATATTCATATATAACAAGCAGACAGTGGATGGAGGCAAAACAGACAATGGAATAACCGAAAGGATAGATAAGTGAAACGAAAGAAATGATTCTTGGTATGAGCAGTCAACTGATTGAATGGTCTGTCGGCCGAACAAATTGTGGGCAAGACGCCTAGGCGAATAAGCTGATAGACGGTAGAATGAAACGAAGATTAAATAGCTAGATAGTAAAATATATATAGATAATTAAGAGATACGAGCTATCAATCTATAAGCGAACCGTTGGACGAAAGATCAGATGCTCGAACGGTCTACCGAACGGACATATGCTAGGCAAACCACCCTGCAAGCATTTTTGATGTTAACAGAGCATAAATGAGTCTTATATGAGTCACGCACTGATCGAAAATAGTAGTGTTCATTTTCTGATCATAAATACCTCCCCCGTCGGGAGAAAATGGTACCTTAGCCGCAAGTCTTCCAAATGCTTGCAGGGCAGATAGACAAACAGATGGGAAGAACGGTGAAATAACGATTAAATAAATAACCTATGTAGTCATCCGACGATCATTCAGATAACCGGACAGACAGTAACTAAATATAACGTCGTAGCTATATGAACAATATATGTTACGAACATATGTTAAAACCCAACTCGCTAACGGCTATCCGCGTCAATTCTCACATTCTACTCATGAAGAAACAGAACAAAGTATAGACACACTCTTATTCTGAGCAGGAGTATTATTTTTGTTCCGTTTCTGTCTTCGTCTGACAGTTTGGCGTTGAGCAATTCGCGTTATATTCTCTTAAGGAGACTTATTTCGCGAGTAATGCGTTAGATGCTCACTTACTGTGACTTATTCGGAAATGGAGATCTCAAAAGGGCAATACGCAATAATTTCAAATTCACATATAAATACACACAGAATAAACGTTTATCTGCATTGTGCGCAACAAAAATGTTATTGAATGAAAGACAAAACCACAGCGCGGTTCGTTGCTGTCTGAGCACGAGCGAGTTCGTTGAGAACAGTTACAATTTATTACTATGTGAGTTTTTCTCGAAGCATGAATGAATGTGACTTATTTTCGAACTTTTAGAAATGTTTACTGGTTTAGTGTAAGCTCTGGTTAAAACAAGTAAGAAAACTCTAGTCGAGAGTGCTCGACTAGATAATACCCTGAACCCAATTTTAATAAAATAAAATAATAATCTGTACTGTGGTTTGGTTTTTTGTAATTATCTTGAAAATGCATCAATTTTAGTGCTGAAAATGGCAAAAAACTTCTTTATTTTGACAAATAGTTAAATATATTGCTCTTGATTAGTACTAAAATTAATCCGTTTTCAAGATAATTACGAAAAACCAGTGTCGAACCTGACAAAAAGTTGACTTTTCTGGAGAATTACCCATATGGATAAATCAGAAAGTATACATAAGAATGTATGCGTGTAACGTTCAAAATGTACATATATATACAGTCTGTCAAGAAACACTTTACACAGTGGAAAAAATCTCAATTTTTTTACTTTATGTACAAAAATAAAGAGTTTTTGTTCAATTTAACTAATTTTTTTTAATGGTTAACTGTTTAATAGGTATTTTTAAATCAAATTATAAAAAACAGAAACAAAAACAATAATGGTTAAACCTAAAAAACAACAAAAACTTAGAATACTCATATTTGACACTGTCAAGAAACTCTTTACACATTTTGTTCTCTTCATCTGTTTTGCTCTCATTCGAAGAAATAACGGGGCTTTACCGTTAACTATGCTTTTAGAATCTCTTTATGCATCTCTATTTTTGTGTTTATTTTTCACTTTGTGCGAAATTTGGCTGAGTACACATGAAAAAAGCAATACATATTTTGATTAATAATGCCCGGAAAGAGATTAAGCTTCGATGTTGTCCAATTGATCTTCTACAATCGGCAATTGGGCAAATCAGTTCCAGAATTAGTGGAAATGTTTTCCGTGTCGAGAAAAACAATATACAACGTTCTCAGTCGCGCGGAAAACGAGGGAAGACTTGAGGCAAAGGGTGTGGGTGGCCGGAAACAAAAGATATCTGATCGGGCAAGCCGCCTTATGATGCGAAAGATCAAAGCAAATCCCAAAATTTCGACCAGAACTCTTGCCAAGGAGCTCAAAGAAGAGTGTGGCGTGGATGTGTCCCACGAAACGATCCGTCAGGCCATTCTACGGCATGGGTATTCTTCGAAAGTGGCACGTAAGAAACCCTTGCTGTCGTCGACAAATGTGGAAAAGCGCTTCTCTTTTGCTCTTACTATGCTTAGGCACCCAGAGGAGTATTGGAATGACGTTATTTTTTGCGACGAGACCAAAATAATGTTATATTACAACGAAGGTCCACCCAAAGTATGGCGAAAGGTCTCTACAGCTTACGATAAAGCGAATATTATTCCAACAGTAAAATTTGGAAAGCTGTCGGTTATGGTTTGGGCCTGCATATCCAGCCAAGGAGTCGGTGAACTGGTATTCATTGAAAACACCATGAATGCCGAGCAATATCTTCAAATTTTGAAGACAAATTTACACCAAAGTGCAACCAAATTTGGTTTTTTTAGTGAAAATCGGCCAACTTTTAAATTTTACCAAGACAACGATCCAAAACATAAGGAGTATAATGTACGCAATTGGCTGCTTTACAACTGCGGAAAGGTCTTGGATACACCACCACAAAGCCCAGATCTCAACCCAATCGAACATGCGTGGTCTTATTTAAAAAAAAAGGTTGGAAAAAGGAATCCAACCAACCGTGGACAGCTTAAAGCGATCGTACTGGAAGAGTGGCAGAAGATACCCCTAGAGTATATTCAAAACTTGGTCAAATCCATGAAAAGAAGACTCCAACATGTACAGAATGCTAAGGGGGGCCATACTAAATATTAAGTTTTGCAAAATTAGCTATAATTAGTTTTACATTTTAAATTTAGAACAATATATAAGAAGTGTGTAAAGAGTTTCTTGACAGTGTCAAATATGAGTATTCTAGTAAGTTTTTGTTGTTTTTTTAAGTTTAACCATTATTGTTTTTGTTTCTGTTTTTTATAATTTGATTTAAAAATACCCATTAACAGTTAACCATTAAAAAAAATTAGTTTAATTGAACAAAAACTCTTTATTTTTGTACATAAAGTCAAAAAATTGAGATTTTTTCCACTGTGTAAAGTGTTTCTTGACAGACTGTACATTGCATACATATACATTGCATTGCCAAAAACAAAAAATAGATGGCGCTTATATTAGAAAGAACACTAAAGCAGTGGCTGAAAATACAAATACAATTCAAAGACAATTCTAACGCAATTCAAAAACAATTGTGATTCTTAGAATTTGCACGCATAGCAACATAGAAAACGGCCCAAGATTTTTTGTGTGTGTATGTGCACACGCATACGAAAATTGATTTGCATTGCTCAACGTTGCTTGCATTTCCATTGTTATTTTAATTGTTTTAAAATTTTTAAAATATATGATGGAATGTAATGAGAGTTTCAGCATATGATCTACATATTCTATTTAACATTTTAGGTTTTTTTTAGAAATCATAACTCTTTTACAATTAGCTTTACATGCCCAAATATGTACATATGTACATACATATGTACAGCCACACGCTGATCTACGCTTGCACACATATACATACATATGTACATACATACATATGTATGTATGTGCGCCCGCAATGCGTCTTGCTGTGTCGCTGCTTTGCTTGCTGCGCCACATGGGTTTTGATGAGAAAACTTTATAGACTAATAATTCTGTTTCTAGATGGACAATCGTATTGATATGTTCAGATTAAGATTATGATATTCATATCTTTATGCCAACCAAACTGTATGTCTCTAGTATTTGAAATGCATTTTTTACACATTTGGGGGTGTGGGGGCGAATTGGGGACCGGAATCCAAAATCTGACAAAAACCGAAATTGTATTAAATTAGTATCTATATATATGCAGAAGAAGATTAACTAGAATTTTATAACTGGTTCCCGATAATTTCAGTTATCGATAACTAAGCAAATATACAAGTTATCGAATTTCTGAAACAAACTCGTACTGCGCGCGCAATATACGGACCTAACACAAAAAAGAATGAACTCTCTAGCTTTTGTATCTTCGGAAATCGACGCGTTCAAACATACGGACAGACGGACAGACGGACAGACGGACGGACGGACAGACGGACAGACGGACATGGCTATATCAACTTTTCTCGTCACCCTGATCAAGAATATATATACTTTATGGGGTCTGCCACGCCTCCTTCTGCCTGTTACATACTTTTAACAAAACCATTATACCCTGATTTCCCATTTTCAATGGGTTCAGGGTAACTAGTACAAATAACCATCGAGCAAACAGAAAGAAATAGCGACACACAGGTAGACAACAGAACTTCGAACAAAAGCACAAAACAACAAAAATTTATTCCTACATATAGACAAAAAATGTTAGTTTATCGTTCATCTTCGCATATAAGTTGATGACTCCAAGAGAATGTCATAAATCTGCATAAAACTTAATATATCATCAAACTTAATATATCTAATATGAACTACATATATGCACATAAAAGCAAACCTATATATTTATAGTATATGTACAACATCTGCATCCCATTACAGGTCGTCTGGTGTGGTAGCCCACCGCCAATTGTGACCAACCAACAGATGACAAAGACCACAAGAACTGCGACCGGCAATGGCACGTCCAACATAGAAATGCTCTAAGCTGGTAAGCGGCACTAGCTAAACCTAGTTATTTAGAAGGCTTAACTAATACTTACTCTTTCTCACCTCCCTCCCTCTCTTTCTCTCTCTCTCCGTTCTTTATCACAATCTCTGCAGCTGACTACTCTGGAAAATAAATGGGGCATTTGTGCGCAGTGCGACTCGACAAAATGTCATTAAACAGTTTTTAGCTAAAATTAATGCAGTCAGTTAATGCAAATGTTACACCATATGCATATTTCATATTGCTGCAGACCCGTTATATGATTTCGCACACATACAGCTTACCCTGTTGCAGAACTGTCCGATTAAGTGGCTTTCTTCATCTCTATTTTTATTTTAAATAAACCTGGAAAATGAGTTAAGCGGAATTGCAGTATATACTATTGTTTAAGACGTCTGAATGACGTCTATTTGTTTTTGATGTGTCATATATATATATAGTTAGTTACGTTCATCCAAACCACATATACATATATATATATATAGTTAGTGACGTTCATCCTAACCACATTCTGCTTATCTCCTTTGATCAACTGTAGAGAATATACTCTGGCATAACTTAGAGCCTAACATAAATCTGATATTTGAACATGTCGAAATTATATGCATAGGAAATTGTCGTTCACAACAAATATAGGAATTAAACTGAATATATAAGTGACTATTATATGCGAGTCTATATAGAAGAACCCATAGATTATTATAACTCTTACATATAAAGCAAATGTCGAGATCTCTCCGCAAGAAAAAAACAAACAAAACTTATATATACATATAATTCAATTCGAGTAAACAGTAATAAACGCGATTCATACTTAACATTTTCTCCCTGAAAATTTATAATTTTATTAAAATATTTGTATTTAATTTCGAAATATTCGGAGTTTCATTCCCAGCGATAGACTTCTAGACTTTCAGGCTAGAAAAGCTGGAAATAATTTCAAATAAATATTACTCATAAATTAAATTTTTTTTAATTCATTAAAATATTTTTGAAAATGTTTGATAGTATTTGCATTTAGTTGTAGACTTTATAAAATTAATTTAAATAAATATAAATAAAAAGGTTCTATTACTAACATTTTTTAAAAATATAATTTAAATAGTTTGTACAAAATTTAAATTTAGTTCAAGGCTTTCCAGCAGCTAATTGAATTTAAATTAAATATTATAAAATTATAAATAATTCATTCCTCAAAAAAACTCATCATAATATACTTTACACATTTTTTTAAATCTCTCATTTATGTATATAATTCATCACATTACCATTTAATTTGAATAGTAAATATTTGACGAATAGAAAAAAAAAAGTTTGACAACATATAATACTGAGAAAATTCAGTTTATCAAACTTAAAATTTGTGAAAATATATTTATTGTAGTATATATATCTAAACATATATACATATGTGTGTGAATTTACGTATATGTGTGTCTAAATAGAATGTTTAAAAAAAAAAATAAATAAATAAATTGAATTAAAAATTAAAATGAAAATGAAATTCCTTAAAAATGAAAAGCTTTCACATTAAATTTAACACAGATAATTGATAAATGTGACAGGAAAAAATAAGTTATATATGCAAATGCAATTTACAGTGAAAAGCAGACAACATAAATGAGAATTAAATGAAAAAGCTGGCAAATTAAAGAAATACAATAATTAAAATGCCAGCCAAATTTCATTATATTAAAACTATCCAAAAAATGTTAATTAACGAAAATTCCTGTGTGTGTCTATCTAATTGAAAAAATGCTTCTACTCACACTCAACTATATAAAAGACATACATTACATATATGTATATACATACATACATACATTTATATGTATATTTAAAGAAAGGTTTTGGGAAAAGAAATGTGATTTATGAAAGGAAAGAGAAAACTATATAATAGAGCTCGATCACATATATGGTTCAGTTGCAATAACTAGAACTACAATAATTATGGAAAAAAAAGAAAGTAAATTATAAATATATACAACAATATATAATCTATATTATTAAATTTGAAAAAAAAAAGATTGTTCCATTGGAATTGGTGTTCCTATGACAGAACGAACCAAAAAGCAGTCTAAGCTCTGCTATAAATTCAAATTCAAACATAGTCCATTGAACACTTAGTAGTACAACAAAGAAAAAGAAACAAAAACAATTTATATATGCATATATTAAGTGTATAAACCATTGTTAGTTACTAAGTTATAAAAAGGGATGTTATATTGCTTAAGAGATTAGCTAATTGAAATAGCTCTAAGTACTGCATAAATGGAAGTCAAATTTAACTCAATTTCGCACGAGTATTTAGTCTAACGATTCGCTCAATATTCCAATTATAATTTCTTTTAATTTTTTTATTAACACAAAAAAATATATATAGTTTGGTGAATTTTTAAAATAATTTTCAGGGCCCTTATCAGAATTCAATCCATATGCTATCTTAGTAAAACTTACGCAAATCTTAACCACCCCACAGATTCTATACAAAAAAGAAATAATTTACTAAAATGTGAGCCTTGATCTTAGATAACAATCGTTTATCTTTTATCGTTTATCGATATATTTCGATGCACCGTGTTTCATTTTATCTTTGGATCTAGCTGCAATCCTACTTCTCAACATCATTCGAACGCTTTGAAACCTTTAAAAGATATTGCTTTTCCGATGTGCCACGCCCTCCAAAAGGTGTATATAAGTAATGTAATCTATGTATATTGGCAATCAACAGCAATTTATTTATTCATTTACTTATTTTAAGAATCTAGCTATAACAAGTAAATGGCTCTGTGTTTCCCATCTTACTTTTCTATGAGTAAGCGTAGTGGGCATATCGAAAAAAAAATACATAGATGCAAATAATGACAGATAAAATGAGAGTATCAACGAGTATAACAAATGTTTCACATTTCAAGTCTGTTAAATTCATGAAGGGCGTTCACGCCCTGTTAGCGAGATCAACCGAACAAAAAAACTCATACGAGTGATTTAAACTGACTTTCAATAAATAGTTGGTTAAAATTTGCGTAAAAGTATTGAGAGGCTCAAAAATAAAGTTAAAAAAATTAAAAAAGAAATTAAAAAGATTTAAATATTTTCATGAAACCCCAACAAAATTCAAATGAAATTTGTCACTTGAAGAAAACAAAATAAATAAATGTTTATTTTTTTATTAATTTCTATTTTCCTTTCAGGTTTTTTACAAAACACTTAGCTTAAGGAACATACAAATATTTATAGAAATAAGTTCGGGCATAGGTCAACTCCGTAAAATAGAAAATTAAGTGAAGATATAATTAAGTTAAGTTGACAAAAAATAATATTAATATATATATTAATATATTGAAATGAATTTGTATTTAAAGTCGGCAAGGGTATTATATATTCGGCACTTTGAATTAAATTTATGTAGCAAAAATTATATATACATATTTTCTTTTTATTGTTTGAAAATGAATGAATAAAAATATATATATTTATATGCGTTTGTTATTAGCTAATGTCAAACACAACCAAGACCATTAATTATGCATGAACAAAATTATATTAAATTTTTTTTATATTTGACTATTGCATAAGTGTTAAAAATAATTTGATTTCACCCAATTTTTTTAGTTTTCCATTTACTTTTTTACTTTAACAAACAATTTTGTTCATAGTGCTTCGGCATTGCCGAACTAAAAATGTAGTCTAAGTATAAATTATATAGTTAAATTAAGAAGAAGAAAAATAAAGATAAAAGACAACTTGAGGATTTTGTGTGTTATTTGCATATATCGATATTTGTAAATGTTAACTACTGCATTCCTAGCACAGTTGTGGAATTGAACAATATTTGAATTGAAACATTTGCAAACCAACAATAAACAAATACAAATTGAAATATTGTAGATCTAAGAAAAACAAAAAACAAAAAAAATGAAGAAAACAAAACAAAGACAAGAAATGTTTAGTCAATAAATAAATAATTAAATAAATGAACAATTTTTGAAACACAAGAATTGTTTGTAAAAATTTTAAATAAAATACTTTTTTTTTAAACAAAAAATCTGCAACCCATATTTAGATGTATGTGTGAACGTATTTATAGGGTATTCCAAAGTTTGCATTATATATAAATATATAAATGTCAGCAACAGAATAAAAATAAACATAAAACAACACAAACAACAAAACACAGGGCAATTTTCGCAACTAAAATAAAAATTTAATTTAAAAAAAAAAGCAGAAAACAGAAAAATTAAACACAAAGAAAATTGAATTATTGTATTTAACTATGAATGTTTGTACCAACATTTTACTCTTGTGTTAATTAAACGTATACTACAAACAAATCTGTACCAGCTGCGTATAAATGGAAATAAAATCGTTTTACTCTTTGGAATTTAACTCTTCTCTGAGGCATTGAAAAAAAGAATAAATAAAAAACAGTTTGAATTCAACTGATTGATTGGCTTGACTTGATTTATTTAACATAACTAATTGATTTATATACATACATAGCTAATTCAATGAATGGAACTGTAAAGCTTCTATTGATTGATTGAATAAATGAGAGAGCTTAAATGACTGCCTGATTGATCAGCTAACTGACTGATTGAAATAGTGAGGGATTGCTAGACACGGACTGAATAAATAAATGTAATCATTTTCTGCAAATGACTTCTTGAGCATCTGAGTGACAGAAAAACTTTCTTTTCATTTAATTTCGCTTACTTACTGACTGAATGAAAAAAAAAATATATATATAATTGTTTTATTAATTTTTAAACTTAAATTAAATTTAGAGTCTACCCTGAAAACAGGACTTGGAACTTTGAGCTGATAATAATTTAGCTTCAATAACTTAATTAACTGAATATTTATTCAAGCATAAGTGCCTTAACTATTTCCTCGCTTCTTCTTACCCACATACTAAATTGCAAATTTATATAAACTCACTCACACTCGAGACATCCAATTAAAAAAACAAAAAAAAAAAAAAACACACACAGTGAAACTACTATGATTTTAAGAGCTCTGGAATGAATTCAAGTTCACCTGTTAGAATTTCACTGTCACTTGCTCTGCAGTAAACGATAAAGAGCAATAGAGATAGATACTACCCAAGAATATCGGGGTGTACCATCCTGAAGAGGTCCCAATGCAGCACTGAGCCATAGCCAGCATCGCAGCCAGACCAAATGGCAAACACAACTCCACTCGACTTGCGACCTGCGCAGATCTTGGCTATGTAAATTGGCAACACGTGTAAACAATGACATTATTTAGTTAAGCAATTGCGTTGCTTGGGGCGCCGCTCCACTTGACCATTCCGCTGCTGCACAGTGACTCAAAAGCTATGGAAATGCATGTAGAATAGTTGCTATAAATAAAATCACATAGCTTTATTTGATAATTTAAAGTGATTAATTATTTCTTTTATTTATAGTTACATATTTTATTTGAGCTATTCGATGTAGTTTCGTTAGTTTTGATGATTCTGAAGAGCAGTTTGCTGAATCAGTATCAATTTGCTATACTTAATACTCTTATAAGGTGAAGAAGTAAAAACAAAGTCCAGCCGGCTGTATCCAGTTCGAAGATACTCTAAGCCCATCTAAGGATGTAGAATTCACATCCTTTCTATTACAAAACGAATTTCAATGAAATTGTCTGCATATGACATACATATTCTATTGAATATTCACATATTCTTTATAATTGCAACTAAACTTCAAGTTGAAATTTGCAGACTGCGTCAAAAATAAATTTTAAATAATAATCTAAAATTTTGCGCCTCTAGCACAAAGGTGTAAGATATATTATGTTAGAGCTGCATTTCGATAAGTATTGTAATCGATAAAACTAAAATCGAGACAAATTCATCAAAATAACTTTTCTCAACACTTTGAACTGAACAAGTAAGCCTTGAGTTTAGAATCTTCAAAGCCGAATAGATTTACAGCTCAATACAGTCGTTCAGTATTTCAGTGTCTCTCTCACTGAAAGGTTTACAAAATATTTAAAGTATTGAACTCGATAATATTTATATATTTTTATAAAATAACAGAAAAAGACGAAAAGGAGAACCCATAGCCATGGCACAAGTAAGTTGATTGATTTTAATGGTATACAATTTTGATATCCTCTGATATCCCAAATCCTGTGGCCAGCGACCAAAATTCAAAGTGCCCAACTATGGCATGGGACGTAAAAGCTGGGTGATTGCTCTACTACAGAAACTAAAGCCATGCATCATTGAAAATTACGCTTCTTATATGGGCATGAAGAAGGACGAAGATAACGCTGGGGCAGAGATAATTCTCTTAGGCAATGCTATGGGATCGACAGCCGAAAACCAAAATCCGACTAAGGCAGACATTAATACCGTTAAGACAATGCCGGCCAAGAGCATTTGGCAAGGCAGCATAAAACATGGCGCTAAGCAGCGTCTGCCAACCATACCGGAGGTCAATGAGGTGCCAAAGGAGTTTATCGATAGATCCAATCAGGTATCTCTCTTTTTCTCTCTTTATACATATTTCTCTCTCTATATACATTTATTAATATTTATCTTTTGCCCAGACTGACAAGAAGAAAATTAATTTAGACGATAAGGAACTAAAACTTCTCTTGCCAATCAATCGCTATATTAACTCAAAGCTGAGTCAGTACCAATTGCCTAAACTATTCGCAGAGCTGGCCAAGAATCTGGTGGAAGTCGAAATCATTAATATGAGACCACAATACGTGATTATGCTGCCAGAGCCACGCATCGCTTGCCGCATTGAAATCGACCTGACGAACAAACCGTCATCCAATCTAATCATGTCCGGCATTCACTTCAAGGAGGCCATAGACTCTAATCCGAAGTCACGGTTCATGCTCAATGGGTACGATCATGAGAATAATGCCATTGCGGGGGACATATGTGACCGAATGCAGGCAATTGGCCTCAAAGGGATTAACAAGCGCCCAACATCGTTTTTGGACAAGCTTCCGACATTCCTGGAACACATCTCGAACCGTCTGGTGAAAATTGTCTTGGCCTATTTCTTTGTATTTTGTGTGATTGGCTATCTTTGCACGCTCTTCCTTTGAGAATATCCCCGCGTTTCATCTTCTATGTGTAGCTCAGGTATTAGGAAATATTGTCAATTTCGATTAATATTTGAGTGAATAACTTAGTTTCAAGTACGCTCAATCGCTGTTAGCAGTTTAATATTAATTTTTCTCCTTACTATAGTTACGGGTATTCCCTGTAGCTTCAAAAAAAAATAATTATCATACTATAGGAATTTGTAAAAAAAATGTTATAGAAAATAGTTCAAATTTGTAGATATAATTGAAGAAAATGTCGAACAATTTCGAGGCGAAAATCTATCAAAAATCAAATAAAAATTATTATTTTAATTGTTAATTACGTAGGATCTATATCGTTAGCTAGTAGCATATAGATCATTATTAAGGGAATTCAATTAGATATTTCGAGACTTAATTTGTATTTAAAATTTTATAAATTTAAATATATTTGAAATCGAAGCCCAAATTGTACAAACAATTTTCATCGAATTTTATTTATATAAAAACTTAAATGGTTTTCGGGTAAAACTTTTTAATTCTACTTAAAGAATAAAAACATTATTAATTTGTTTCTAATTTAATTTTATACTTATTAATTAGCATATTGATTTTTTTTTTACTAATTTCTGAAATTATTTTTTGTTCAAAATTTTGCTAAAAAAAATTCAAATTTTTCATTAAAAAAAAAAACGTTCAAAATGTTAATTAATTTAATAAAATTACCTTTTTATATAATTTAAATTGTTTTATAAATATTTCTTTGATTTTTATTTTATTTAAGTTTTATTTTTTATTTATTTAAATATTTTTTTTATTAGCATATGATTTTTTAATATTTTGATTTATTTTTACTTATATTTTATTTATTTTACGAATTTCTTAAATTATAATTTGCTTGATATTTGGATAAAAGATTTAGTTTATTCTTTATCAATAGCTTTCAAATTTAAGTCTTAAAATTAAAATTTAAAATTAGAATTTAAAACTTGAAAAATATTGATGAAGAACAAAAGCATTAAATAATAAAATTAATTTAATTAATATAATAATATAATTGAAGTCTAAGTCCCATTCAAATAATTAAAATAAAATTAAATTATCCACAACAAATTAAGTGTTTCCTTAAATGAATGAAAATGAATGAATTTTTTTTAAATTTATTATTAATAATTTTAATTTATTTATTTTAATTATAAAGATATATCTATCTCAAATGTGAAAATTAAGATGTTATTTACGCTTACTACACTCATAGTTTCGCCCCAATGTAGCTGCAAAATTTATGGGAATTTGTTAATGAATATCCAGGCCATGCCCAAAGGGCAACATGTGCAGATGCTGCTGGGGAGTTAGGGGGCCGCAGGATGTGGCGAAATTTTACGATGCAAACAAAGAATAATCGTAACGTGTGAACTTTATGCTGTTTGGTCTGTCCGCCGCAGGTGAGCAGCCACAGCCGCAGCAGCAGCAGCAAAGAAATGGTAACGGGACATATGCAGCATCCAATTGGCTAGCTGGTGTCCAGATAAACAAGGCAATAAGCGTCAGGCAGGACACTTGTTGCCGTTGCTCCTCATTAGCGGGCGCCTTCGGCTTGCATTTGAGTGGGCGTCTGCTTGGATTGCGTTCCACTCGCCTCATTAGTTCAAATATATATACATATACACATAGAAGCATATATACACATATACAAAGTGTGTGTGTGCCCAATGGGCGTTTCACGTTTAATTATGCAAACGTGGCCCGTTCGCCGAGTCGGTTATATTTCAAAACTGTTCTGCACAGCCAGCAAGCGGCTCAGTTATCCAGCGTCCATCGAGCTAGCCACAACAGCAGCCAGCAACAAGTGCTCCCAGTCAGGCAACCAACAACCAATAAACTCTCTAGCAACTCCACGCAGCCATGAGCCAGATTGGCGGAGCAGCAGCACGGCCACGCAATTGGACACTTCGTGGCGCCGTTCTGCTCCTGGCGCTGCAGCTGCTCCAGACACCCAGTGCCCTGCAGCACACCGAGGAGGGTCTCGAGTTGCTCTTTCGCGAGCGGTAAGTCAACGGATATCATTTGCGGTTTACAAAATGTAAACCTAACAATAGCCAAGGCTTACACAATAGTAGAAAACATCGAGCAGATAAACTATATTTAAATTTTTTAATTATTTTATTCACTTTTTTTCAAATATAATTTTTGTTTTAATTATTTACAAATAAAAAGAGTAAATTATGAAATTGAAACAAAAACAATATATTTTCTATATTTATAAAAAAAAAAAACAAGTGCAGTTTCTTTATACATATACTTATTATTTTTCAATTATTTACAATTAAATTATAAAATATAAACAATATAATTTTTAATATTTATTTTAGTAGAAGAAGTTTCATTTCATTATATATGTTTGAATATTTATTATTAAATATACTTATGATTTTTTAATCATTTAAAAATTAAATTATAAAAATAAAAATAATATATTTTCTATATTTATTTAATCAAAACAAGATGCATTCATGCCCTTACATATATTTATTATTTTTTAATTATTTACAAGTAAGAACAGGATTAAATTTTAAATTACAGATAGAAATAATATTTTTTATATATTTATTTTATTAAAGCAGGATTTATTTCTTATAGTTACATACATATATACTTATTATTTTATTCATTTTTACAAATAACTCAGGATTAAAATATAAAATACACATAAAAATAATATATTATCTATATTTATTTTATTAGAACAAGTCTAATTAAATGTGTATATACATTTTTCATATTGCTGTTTAACGTTTATTTGGATTTCAATTTTTTATTGCGACTTTAAGTGCAACAAAAAATGGATTAAATAAAAAAATATATATTTTTTCTGTTTATTTATTTTTACATTTAAAGTCGCAAGTCTAAGAAAATTTCCATACATTAAAATTAAAATTAAATAATTAAAAAGTTTTTTTTAAGTTACTTTTATTCACTAAATACACAATGCATATTTATCAAAGTCTTCCATATTTATTTCATATATTCTATATTTCTTGCCCATTTTTTATACATTTTGGAGAAATATTACTTTTATTAACATTTTCTAAATCTTGAATGTTTTTATTTACTTATATTATATTTGTATATATGTGTATAAATATATATTTTTAAGTATTTATTTATTTTATTTTATTTATTTATTATTTTTTATTCTTTTTTTTTTTAATAAAGTCAATAAAAATGTATTTATTTTAATTTTATTATAGAGCTTTGTGCAATGTTATAAAATGTGTGAGTGTGGACTGTTGTGTTTCCTGATTTATTATTTAAATTTAAATTATTTCTAATTTTATCAAACATAATTTTTACACATACAAACATAAGCTCATTAAAAAAACAAATGAAAAATTCAAAATATTTTGCTTAAAAATTTTAAGAATGAAATTTAAAATTATTCAATTAAATAATAAATAAAACGTGGACAGCTCACAATCGGATTGGGAGAACGTTTGGCATCGGGAGACGCATTCGCGGTGCCGGGACAAGCTGATCCGTCAGCTCTATTGGGCCTGCGAGAAGGACATCTACAGGCTGACGCGGCGCAACCGGAAGAGGGCCGGTGACGAGTCGTGGGTGAAGAGCAGCTCCAATCGTAAGTGACATTCGAGAGGTATTTTGTTAAAGAACTTGAAAATTGTGTGAAACTCTGTTGACATTGCAGCTGCTGTTGGCGGGGCTGCCTCCACCTGGCTGCACGTGAACTATGCGAATATGCTGCTGCGCAGTCGACGCTCCGATGCACCCTCCATTACCAACGAGTGCTGCACCAAGGCCGGCTGCACCTGGGAGGAGTACGCCGAGTACTGCCCCTCGAACAAGCGTCGCAATCACTACTGAGTGAATGCGACTCCACGCTCCATAATATTATATATACGATATAGTGCATACATATAACATATATATACATATATATATATAAATCTAATTTTTTTTTTTCTCCGTTTTTTTGTTGTTGTTTGTTCGTTGTTCGATTGTCTGTCGCATCGCATTTGAAGCTAAATAATAAAAAATAAAATTGTTTGCCACAGAAACAAATTTGTTTTATTGATTGGAATATAGAAGAGAACTTGTATGAAATCATCTATTATTGCAATGGGCATTATATGGGATGGTATGAGAACAAGAAACTCGTTGATGGAAAATAATAAGTTCAAGTTCTTGGTACATAGGATGAAATGAGATCTCAAAGTTCCCCAAAAATTCAATTGTCATCCTGATAGCCCGGCCAGGTACTGCAGCTCAGATCACTCTCAGCTCCCGCACCTGTACTGGGAGGAAACTCAGACGCCAGCACTCTGAAGAGCTGTTGGATCGTGTCTTGATCAGAACATCTTCATTCATAATGACTTAGTAAACCCTAGAAAATATAGATTTTCTACTCCGAAAACAATCCCCAATCCTTGTCTATGTAGCCTATGCTAGAATTTCAAAATATAATACTATATACATACATGCATAATATATTATATACATAACAAACGATATAGACAATTTACGTTAAATATAAAATATGATATATGGATACACAATATCCGTAATATACATTACAATTAAATTATATTTTAATAATCAATATTCTATTATAATAATGCTATAAAAATAGAGCAGCTTTTGAGAAGAAATATATTTTAATTTCAAAATTTGGACTGTAAAATCAAACAGATTGAGCACAACTTTCCAATAGTTAATTCCATTGAACGCATACTACTAAAACTACTAAAACTCCCATAAATATATATACATATATATTCTGATAGATAATGAAACATGGAAATATTTCCTTTTCTTTTATTTTTTTTATTTATTTTTGTATTACTTTTTTTTATTTTTATTTATTATTATTTTTTTTATTTATTTATTTTATTTTATTTTTTTTTTTTGAGGATGATTTTATTATGATATTTCCTTCTTTCTTTTATTTTTATTTTTATTTTCTTTTTATTTATTCTTTATTATTTAATTTTTTATTTATATATATATTTTTTTTTTTTTTAGGATAACATAAGATGTTTTTATTGAAGAGAACCAAGCGCGCACAACAAAAGCTTTCAGATACTTTTCTTTTTTCTTTTTTTTTTTTTTGTATCACAGATGCATTATTCAATATTAAAATTAAAATTAGTCGAATTAGAACTAAATTTAAATAGGGTTTGAAAAAAAAAAAAAACAAGAAATCATAAATATATTTATGCATAAATTCAAACTGTGAATTTGGTTCTATTTCGGTCGAAATTCGCTCAAGTTTCTAAAAGGGGGTTTTTAACAATATGATTTAGCTATGATCCAAACGGATATTTATATAATCGAACTAATGTTTTTAATAGGTAAATACAATTCGTGTTATATTTGCATATAAATATTAAACTACGCTTAAGGGCGACAAACTACTTTAAAACTCTATATATGTATATATTGATATATATATAGACCAAGTTCTACACTTATATTGATGCTAATCTCGCAACCCCCTACGAGTCTATACCGTTATGAGCGAGAACACAGCTAAGTAATTGCCAACATACAAATGCGAAAGAGATGGCAACAGCCCGCAATCGTGAGACTCTTGACTAAATGTCGCTCTATATTCATATATAGTATATATATATGTATGTATTATCTGAACAATGTGGCTTCAATTTCGACTATTGCTATTGCCACTGCTCGCATCGTCATCCTTGCAATCCTTGCGCGCCTTGCCGCACTTGTCCGCCGTCGTCGCCTGATGCTGCCGCTTGGAGCCATTCGCCTGTCCCTGATCGTAGTGCTTGTCCAGCATCTCGAGAAGCGTCGGCTGTCGCTTGCCCACAACATGAGCCGGCGAGCTTGTGGCCGGTGTTGTGATGCGATGACTATTGCTGCTGCAGGTGCTGCTGGAGCTGCCACCGTTGCCATCGTTGCCACCGTTGCCTCCGCTGCTTCCACCACTATCCAGACTCGCTGCCAGCATCATGGCATTGGCCTTCTCCTGCTCAGCATCGTCATCATTGTCCGACAACACAATTCCATTGTTCTGCGAGCAATCGGAGTCGGCAAACAGATCCGGACTTTTTTGTTGAGCCGCCGCCGCTGCTGCCACTGGCACTGGCACTGGCACATCCGCTGGCTTAGGCTGGACATCGGACACCTTGTGCAGCGCCTTGAGATTCTCGAGTACAAAATCATAAAGCGTTCGGCCAGCGCCCGTCTTCTTGTAGGAACGCAGCACAGAATAGAGTTGATTCACGGTGGTGCCATGAGCACGGAAAATCTGCCAGAGCACGTGGAGATCGTCGCGTAGCTGACGATTGCCGAAGGTGTAGTAGGCCAGCGGACGACCATGGTGAGCACAGACCATGACCTGGATGAGCGCCTTCAGGTGTGGATCACCACCGAAGGCGCCGCAGCCCCAATTCCCAGTGGCCACGCCCGGCGGCGGCGTCGATAGCCAGTGCCTGAAGCCAATGGACGCCTTGTTTAGCTCACGCAAAATAAGATCCTCGCGAAACTGATGCGACTGCATCTGCTCATCGAATCGCAGTGCATCGATGGCCACAATGGCCGTGTGGCGACGCCGTGACTTGTCGTACGGCGTCCGATCCTCGTGGTTGCCCGCCCAGACGAAGCTGCTCGCGTAGCCGGTATAGTTGCTGAAGCGTTCGCTGCCCACCATCAGCAGCGCCTCCGTGGACAGCAGGCACTCAGTGAAGAGCTTTGAGATGAGCAGCTCCGGGCAGATGACGAAACGGATCTCCTCCTGCACGCAGCCGTGGCCGAGCACGCCGCCGCCCAGGAACTTGTTGGCAAAGTCTACCTGGAGCAGGCCAATGCCCTGATCCTCGATCGTGCCGCCGGCATTAATGTGCATCGGCACGCTGGCTAGGATCGCTGAGCTCGTGTGCCAGTTAACCTCATCCTCGGGCTTACCACTGATGCGCATAAAGGTCAGACAGCCCGTGGGCACATTGCTGGCATCCCGTTCTGTGGGACACACACGACGAAAGTAATGGAAGATGCACTTCAGCTTCTCCAGCACCTTAGCTCCAGTTGCCTGATAAAGTCTGGAAGAGAGGAACGATAACTTAATTGATGTCATACACCATGTGCACCGCCTGCATCCAAACCTGATCCGTATTACCTATTGAAGTTAATGTCCGGGAAATTGCTGTACTCTGACTTGCGCTTGAGCGTATTGCGGCGTGGAAATGTGCATAGAAAGGCGTTGGCCAGCAGGCACGAGACCTGCTCCTGGGTGAGCGACAATGCACTGGTGTGATTCTGCTTGAGCAGCGGTATGGGTGCCTTGATTAGCTCCGGCAGCCGCAGCGCCAGACGGATGATGCGTGGCAGCAGATCCTCGAAGAAGACGCGCGACTCGCTCTCGTCCAGCTCGTCGTTGAAGAGCTTGTGCAGCGCCCGAAAGCTCCATTGATCCTTGTAAGTGCTGTTATACGACAGAATGGCGGCCTCCAGCTGTTTGCTGCTGCCAATGGGACGCTGCAAGGCACGCTTGATCATGCCCCAACGCGACTCGATGTCCGAGGTGCCATCCTCGGCCGCAACAGGATACTTGCTCTCCGGCGCACAGGGCAAACGCACATGCTCGGCGTCCCAGCGCAAGGCGGCACGAAAAGGACGCGGCGGCTCGCTGTCTGGCTCGCGGATAGGATGCCGGTAGAGCACCTTGTGCTGGGCGCCTGGCATCACGGCATCCAGATGGTCCAGTTCGAATGGCAGGAGGCCGCGGTGCACCGCCTCGATGGGCAAGCAGCGCCAGTGCCAGGCCGTATCCGATTCGCCATCGCTGCCTGTAATCCAAATCAAAAATGCAAAATTGCCAAAAAAAAAAAAAAAAAAATGAAAAAAATCAAATTTTCCAAACACCGCCGATTCGCCGCACTTACCCGCTGCTGAGTTCTCTGAGGATGCCGGCGATGCACGGCCATCGACTGTATCTTGCCTGGGCGCATCTATTTTCATGCTATTTGTGCCCTCGATGTCCATTGGATAATCAACGCGCGTGTTCTTAAAGTTCGCAAGATATTTAACAAATTGAAAACGCAACAGTGTTGTCAATCGTTTGGGTAGTGTTGATAAACGCATCATGCTCCTTAGCATTGTCGCAAACGTTTTGCTCTGTGTATAATAGTATAGGGAAAATAAAGTCGAATCGACAAAAATTCAATTGAATTACATATTAAAATGCAATTAATATGCTGTCTTTGCTTTGATTTGTCAATTATGTTAATTCAATTTCTTATCGATATATCGATATGCTGCGTGCGTTAAGTGAGTAAAAAACTGCGTGCAGCCGACTTCGCGCAAATTCAAATTCACGCGCGTAGGCAAAAGACATCGAGAGAATTTGCAACACAAATAAATATTTTGATTTATTTACAAAATTAAACGCAATTTTCATCAAATTGCCTACAGTCCAGAAATTCAATAATTGTTTGCAAATTAAACTCAATCCAAAATCGATAATCTACTATGTGAAAACATCACATTTGTTTAGTTGATTGAATTATCCAAATTTGGTGAAGCTATGAAATATGAACAGAAAGATAGACTAAAAGATTAGAGCTCAGATAGGGAGAGAGAGAGAGAGAGAGAGATATACTACGCCCTTCTTTTCTCCACTTGCACTTTGGCACACCAATTGTTTGTTTTCTATGTTTTGCTCTTTCGTTTACTGACACCAGACCCAGAAGAACTTTTACAGCTCCAAAAACTACAGCTGCTGACATGCATAATCAGAACAATGTTATTCAATTGTTTTTGTTTGTTTTGGCTAAATTAATTAAGTATGCGATTTCAGATCTTACTGCAGCTAATATACAGCTGACTGTTAATCCTCTCATGTTATTCGGCATGACACAAATTAAATTCTATAAAGATCTGCTTGGCTGTGTGTTGGCAGTGTTTTGTCTGTGTGTGTGTGTGTGTGTGTGTGTTTTTTTTTTTTTTTTTTTTTTTTTTTTTTTTTTTTTCTGCATGTTAAGTGCTTTTGCTGGGTTCAACACACCTTTATCATCGCTTAATCAGTCGCATAGGGTTAGCTGCGCAGTTGATATTGCTCAGCTGTATTTCTTTTTTATTAGGAACTCTTTGGCGTTGCTTTCGTGAGCAGGCGCGCGTCGCTCCGCAAAGTAGTCGAATGCGTAAACAAATGAAGATAGCAAAAGAAAGCAGCAACAAAATTATCACAACAGTTTTTTTCAGGCAAAACTCAATTAGTTTAGCCTGCTTTTTTTTTCGTGTGGATGTGTGTGTTTCAGAGAGAGATAGAGAGAGCGAGTGTGTTTGTATGTTTTGCTGTGTGTGTAGCCTTCAAGTCTACGTCGCAGTCGCCTTGACCATAACCTAGAAATCTATGTGTATGATGTACATATGTATTGTGAGAGCGCCAGAGGTTGAGTGTTTGCCTGTGTGCGTACATATTTATGTATGTATGTGTGTGTGTTTTTGTGTGCACATGTAGTACATGTTTACGTCAACTGCGCAGCAGCAAACAGGTACTCGGCAGCGAACGGAGCGACACCAATCAGGTGCCAAAAACAAACGACAACAGTGAAAGCAACAGCAACAAAGCGCCAGCATAAGGAAAGCACTCACTCGCAAACACACACACACACACACACGCACACTCTTGTATACATGTATAGAAAATGCGAAATGTTACTAAACTTTTCAAGGTCACCCCAGTATGAACTACAAATCACAGGCAAAGCCGATATAACGTTGACGTCGACGTCGCCGTTGACGGCAACGTCAGCGTACTCAACTGCAGGCAGCATCAACAGCGAACAAACTGCAAATGTTCTTTGTTGTTGTTTATGCATAAGACAGAATTATGAGTTGCTCTCTCTATCTCTTTCTCTCTCTCACTCTCACTCTCTGGCGCGTTCGCTCTCTCCCTATCTCTCTTTGAATCACATGATCGAAATGTTTGTTTGTTTGCGCTTCGCGCTGCGCGAATGCATCCAATTTTTCGGGTTTCAACTGGTTTTTCATATTCTTGCAATATTCTTGCATAATACAATAACAAATTAGATATGTGTATGTATTGTATGTATGTATATATTGTATGTATGTATGTATGTATATATTGTGTGTATGTAGTATATGCACACTGACGTAATGTGGCTATATTGTTGACATGATAAGTCAATATCTACATTGTATATGAATTTCTAGATAAAGTGCAAATATATATTGCAATGGTTCATATGGTTATATAAAAGAAAAGTGAAAGCAATTTGACTGAACTCTATTTAAAGTAAATTAAAGTAAATAAATAAATAAATAAATAATTGAAATATGTGAATAATATTGCAATCATCTTTTACGTTATGGTTCCTATAGGCTCTAGGAAAACTGAGCACTGAACAAAATCGTTTATAATTATTTAATCATATTCTACATTTTCTTAGTTTAAAAATACGAATTATAATACAGAGATCGAACTAGTTCCTATTGGAATCTGCCCCAGGAACCATAGTGCATAGTTTAGGTTTAAATAAATGAACTTAGAAACGTTACCTTATATAATATATATAAATTATGACTTTCAATGGATATTTCTGCTATCCCACAAAATTTCAACACCAACTGAACTAATATATAGTATATAGTAAAAATGACCAATCCACTGCGACTTCTCAGTGCTATTTAACAGCTCACATAACCATCAAATATTATTTATGTATGTATGTATATAGTATGTACTATACATATAAAACTGATTAGTAGAGCTCTCTAGATCCGCAGCTTTTTCGTCTGATTCATTCGTTTACGATCTAATGAGTTATATAACAAGTAAGAAAGCTGTAGTCGAGACTTAGAGGTGAGCATGGGCTGGGTTTTTGCCGGGTACCCGTGGGTATGGGCTGAAAGATCGAGTTTCGGGTTGAATGCGGGCGGGTGCGGGTTACGCCGCTCAACCCGCTTTACCCGAAACAATTTGGAGATATGAGAACGCAATTGTGAAATATTTTAATGTTTTCAATTTGAATTGCAAATATTTTCTTTTCCTAACTTCGTGTACACTATCGATTACATTTGTCATCGATTATCTCAATTACAATTATCATCACCATCGATTACAATTGCGATCAATAAAAAAAGAAAGCTCGGAATCCAAAATCTGAGATAAACCGAAATTTGATTATATTTGTGTCTATATATGCAGAAGACTTGGAGACTCTAAGTCTATAGAGGATATAATTTTATAACTGATTCTCGATAAATGTTTTATCGATAACTTTGGAAATATAAAAGGTATCGAAACAAACTCGTACTGCTCGAGGAAAATACGAGCCTAACACAAAAAGAATGAACTCTCTAGCTCTTACATCTTCCGAAATCTACGGGTTCAAACATACGGACAGACGGACATGGCTATATCAACTTTTCTCGTCATCCTGATCAAGAATATACATATATACTTTATGGGGTTTGCCAAGCCTCCTTCTGCCTGTTACATACTTTTTCCCATTTTCAATGGGCTCAGGGTATACAAATCGATTTGTTTCGGATTAAACTTAATATATAATAATCATTAAATAATATATATCTGTGCTACAGCTTAGAGAATTTTGTAAGAGACTTTAAAGCTTGTAAAAAGTTTAGTTTTTCAACCATTCCATCTCTTGGTTTACTTTCGCTAGCAATATCGATAAACAGATTCAATATACAAAACTCCAACTCAGCTAATAATAAGCATTGAACCACTGTACGAAGCAAGCAACAGCTTAAGCAAGCAAGCTTAAGACGAGAGAGAGAGTCATAGAAAGAGAGAGAAAGTGTGAATGATCACAGAAGCTATAGATTGATGGACATACAGTTCCAAGAATTCAGGAGAACACCGAATATGGTATACACTTATCGATATACATATATCGATTAGTGTTAAAACCGATTATTAAATTAATCTATTATTTCTATCTATATATCTATAACTATACTTACATAGAGTGAATATAGAATAGTGCTAAAACCAGTTTATTATATATAAATCGAATTATATAGATTATGACGATTAATCTTCAATTGTTTATTATATATACATCGATATATATCGATTAAGTCATCAAATCATATACTGAAGTAAAAGTTTCAATAGTCACATGACACAAGTCTAGAGAAAGATCGCTCCAAAAACTAGTTCACTTTATTGAGTCAGTTCAATAGTTCACTTTTGAGTCGTGACTAGTTCAGATTACAGTTACTCATTAAAAATTCGCCTATGATTAACACCTAACTAGAGCATATACCATTTGAACTGTTAAATAGTTCACATGAGTTCGATTCACGTAAATAGGTTTATTGGTTCATTAGTTTAATTCAATGCATTTTAGCTCATTGTTTTAGCTGAATCCGTTCACTAATCACCAATTAAGTTCATTTGTTCATTTAAAAGAAACAATCCCTAAATAAAATTCTAATAGAATATGAAAACAATTAGAAAAATTAAAGAATGTTTACGTAACGCTTAAATACTTTCCATATATGTATGTATGTAGTTTAAAATTTACTGTGCATGAGAACAACAAATGCATGTACATATTTATAATGGCAATTTACGATATTTAAAGCGCTTAATTTCAAAGTCTTTCCAATCGTCCAATTAGCATTGAGTAATCTCCAATAAGCATTTCACATTTACCGTTTATCGCGTGTAACGCTTCAGATCAGGCTGCACAGGTTCGCATGCACTTTGCTTCTGAAGTGCGAGTGAGAGAGTGAAAGCTTACAGAAAGCTTTTAAGCTAAGCTGCAATTGTTTTGAGTCGCTGTTTTCTTCAGGGTTTTGAGTTTCTGTTTTTTTTTTTTGCGCGCGTTGGCAACAACAAAACCCGTTAGATACTTGCGCCAACTCACACGTTTGCCAATTTACCGTTGTGTTTGCTGTTGTTGTTGTTGTTGTTGCTGTTGCTATTAATGTTGTCAGTCTGTTTGCGGACGCAACAACAAACAAAGATACGAAAAGGGGCTGCGATTAGAGCGCAGCTATCGAATATTGCTTTTGATTTGCATTGTTTGCACTTTGCGCTCTCTCCTCAATTGAACGCCTGAGAGCAGATTAGACGGGCAGTTGAGAGTGTGTAAACACACAAATTCAAGTGGGCGTGCAATACAATGCAATTCACATACACACACACGCACACACAAGCACATTCGAAATTGCCTGTTGCCTGTATATACTTACATACATATGGACTGCGGTGTGCGGCTGACAGCTATAAATAGAAACGAGCTGGATGGCAATGCCAGTGCGAGAGAGCGAGCGGAGAGTGGCGAGTGGCGAGTGGAGAGTGGAGAGTGGAGAGAGGGGGTCAATGCAAAGCTGAGTGCATGGGCTGAGGCGCAGCTGACCACGTGTTGCTAGGCGGGTCGCTCAACCCAACTACGCTGCTCACTTCTTCTACATACATATACCGCTGCGGCTGCTGCTGCTGCTGCTGCTGCAATTTGCTATTATTCCACTTGTTACTTAACACGCACACACTCACACATTTAGACAAATGTTTGCGAATGTACATATGTACATATGTATGTACGTGTATTGCCCCGTTTAAGTTTCGCATGCGCGCATGACCTTCAAAAATTGTACATCGCGAAGCGTTGACGTCGACCGCGACGTCGTCGTCGCCGTCGTCGTCGCCGTCGATGCCAGCGTTACCCCGTCATCAAACAGCGACAGCGGCAGCGACGCGAGCACAAATGGTTTCCTTCTACTTGTTTGTTGCTCAAAAAATACAAATCGCAAATTGTTGATGACATTTCCACTCGCACAGACATACATATAAATAAATACCTATGTACCTTTAATATATACATACATATGTACATACATATATGTATGTATTTGTATTATTTATGAATAAGTTTTTTCAGCGAAAAGTTGTGAAAGATTTGAAAATTGAGCAAGAAATTAAAAGAAGTCAGAACGTTGCAGTCACTCGTGACTGACTGCATAATACCCGTTCACGCATTTCAAAATGATTTACATCTATGTACAAACTTTTCAGATTCATCTTAAGTAAAAAAAAACGATTCAGCCAATCTATCGAAGGCTCTTAAATGTATATCGTTTTCCCCAAACTCCTAAAGAGGATATCAAAGTCGAGACTATATACAGTAGGCAAATAACGTTGTACAACTAAATTCAAGTGAAAATAATGTGAATATATCGAAATAAACAAATAAGAATAAATGAAAATTATTTAATATTTGGCTACATTAACTTATTTCAATAAAAATTACAGATTAAAAATAAATCTAACAAAAAAATATATTTTCAAAAACAACTAAAAAACGTCTTTTCTTATTTCATTGTTTTACTTATTTCAATAAAAAATAAATAAAATAAAAAGTCTTTTCATTAATTTTTTCAATAAGAATATTTTTAATTTAATTTTTTAAAATTCCTTTCATTAACTTATTTTAATAAAGCAAAAAAAAGTCTTCATTAATTTAAGTCGATAAAAAAGTAAATGCAATATGAAAAGTCTTTTAGCTAATAAATATTTAAATAAAAAATAAATAAAATTAAAAAAAGTTCTTTCATTAACTTAGTTCAATAAAAGATAAATAAAATAAAAATATATTTTCATTCAAAAAAAAAAAAAATAAAATAACACAACAATTTTTGTATGAATTATTTTCAAATATCATAACATTTTTATTATTAAACTTAATAATTAATTAATAAACTGGAAAAGCTGAAGGCCCCAGTAGCCAGTGCTGTTAAAACAAGTTAGATTTCAATTTTATTTATATCTAACTTTGTAAAATAATAAATAATAAACTCTATCTATTGTCCGACTTTATAACTAAGCTCTGGCATTGCACCAAACGTATATACCCTTAACACTTTGTTAATGCATATCTAACAACGCTTCTCTTACACATACATACACTCATACATACATACTTAACGAACAATACATGCACACAGACCTACGCTCACGCTCTGCTTACTGCGCAACGGCTGAGCTCGACGCTGCGCCTATGTAATATTTGCGGAGTTTCGTATTGGACATTAATTATTGAATAAGTTTTGTTCTAGTTGGGATTTTCTATTCAAAATTCAAAGATAGTAATAATGGCAAACAGATGTATGTATGTGCCGCAGCTCAAGTTTCTACTGCTTGAAAAAAGTTTATTATTTTAATGAGAGAGAGAGAGAGAGAGAGGGAGAGAGAGGTGAGGATTGAAGTGTGTTCGTATTAACGAAATATTCGAAGGCTTTATAAAGATAATATAAGATAAAGTCGCTTGAAAATGGAACGTTAATAAGAGAATCTAGTCCGGGGGAATTAAGGGCTTTACAGACAATTGAAGTGCTTTGATCGTAAGGTAAGAAAATAATATGAGAACATACATATGTACCTACACAATATAAATCTATATATATATTTATATAAGCAAATGGTTTTTGTTTAAATTTTTTTGTTTTAGTAAACTTAATACACTTTATTGATATTTATTTTTAAGCACATATGTTTAATTAAACAGCTGCTTGTTTTACAGTCCGTAATGCTCATCAATCAATTTGACGCTGCATTGTCAGCATTCAAAAACAATATGAAAGGCAAGCAACGACTATAAATTATGCATATTGTGGTAAAAGATAAAACGAAATTGAATTTATGAAACAAAAAAACTTGGAGAAAGTTATGCAAGAAATCAATTAATAAATCGAAAATATGCTAGCATATCCCTAATGTCAAGTTAAGTAACAAATGCAATTTTACTTTATGTCCAGAACTAGATAAAATACTTTCCATTTTGTGTGCATGCATATATATGTATATACTTTCTTTTTTTCACAGTAAACACTTAATTATTGATGGCTTTTTAATATTTCATATTTCAGCGAAAATTGTTTAACGCCCACATGGAAATGTCATTTTTTGCCAAATTAAAAAAAAAAAACACATACATGAGCAAAATTTAAATAAATAAAAAAAAACCTAAGCAAAATTTAAAATAAATAAATAATAAAATAAAACAAACAGCAATCAAAACTGGAGAGCAACAAATTAAGTGAAATCGTTTGGCATTATGCACGTTTTTCATATATTAAATATATATGTATATAAATATACATACACATATAATAATAAATAAAAATGCAAAAACATCAACAACAGCAGCAGCAAGAAGGCCTTAACCCCAATAAATTGTGTAAAACAATTACCAAAAAAAAAAACAAAAAAACAAAAATAAATGCTAAAAATAAAGTAAAAAAAAAAAAAAAACATAAATAAATGAAAATAAATGTTTTTTGTTATTCCTTGAAGTTGTTTTGCGCGTGTGGGCGGCATTAATGCGACTTGGAGTAGGCGGGGCCAAAGACAAGCGCGCAAACGTTTCGCACAAATACAACAAACGCAGCAAACAAACAATAGATGGCGCCACACGCACTGGGCCAATATGCAATTGACATGGAGTAAAAGATCTGATAAGAATGGAAAAACTATGAGTATGTTGAATTAGTTTAACTATAGATAGTTTTCATAGTGTGTGTGAGCTGGAAAATTAGTGGAAATTCGGCATGCAAATATATGTGAAAGGAAAAGAAAATGAAAGCTTAGAAATCGAAGCTTAGCTCTTAAAAAAATCAAGTTTAAAATACATATATAGAGTATCTATAGACAATATTTTTGATTTGAGGGAATCCCTCAGCACCAAAAACTGTTGGTAACCCTCATATGCAAAGTAGAATAGACAATAATCATATGATATGATATGTTGTGAGCCATAACGGCAGGCATATAGTCTTAGTGCTTTACAGTAAGTCAAATTGATCTATGATCTATAAAGTGCTCACTTCTATAACAATGAATACATAAATTATAAGTTGTTATTCATCATATATGTATATAAATTAAACCCAATAATAATTACAGTGAAACGCGGTTATAACTACGCTCAAGGGATTGACGATTTTATGTCTATATTCCCAGAAGACGCTATAACCGATAAGAAATATAAGAAATACATTTATATATCTTACTTACATATAAAATTTCTAAGATATTCAACCTATGCCAAATTTGTACATTAGTTAAAGCCACATACATGCGTACGTACATACATACATACATATGCATATCTTTATTTGCCACATACATAACCTGTCAAATGCATTCAGCTTAACACTTGCAAATTTTAACCGACTGTCAAGCTAACAACAACTTTAACTGGTTGCCAAAAACCTTGTCTCCGTTAGCAAACAGACTCACACACACACACACACACACACACCAGTACACTTGCATCTCCGTCGTGAAGTGCAGCAATGCGCGCTCTTTCATCCAAAGCTCAGAGTCAATCGGAGTGCGAGAGCACGCGCACTCAGAGAGCGGTCAGAGAGAGGCAAGAGCAAAACGCGTGAGCTTTTAAGCGCGTAGCTGAAGAGAATGCAGACACCAGGTGTTGCCTTGCAACAACATGTGATTGTTGTTCTTGTTGTTGTTGTGGTTGCTTGTGCTGTTGTTGTTGCATAAAGTCATTGCACGACCTTTAAATGCCGTTGGCTCAATGCAATACGACAATGGCTAAGATTTATGTGCGGTTCTGTGTGTGTGTGTGTGTGTGTGTGATGTGCGTGTTTGTGTGCATGTCCCAATCCTAAGCCCAATGCCAATCCCAACGAACTACAGCTACTCGCAAGGCATTATTCAGTTGCGATTGGGCTTATCAGTGTGCCAGTTGTTCCAAACCAACAACAACAAGCAACAACAACAACAACAACAACAACACGTGAAGACACGTCACACAAAATGCCATTTAGTCTGTGCCTGCGCTTGGTCGCTTTAGTGACTAATCCTCCTCGCATTCCCCTCCTCAACCAACTACAATACATTCCCTTACTCACTCACACACACACGCAAGGCTTTAGTGTGCACTAGCTCGGTCAGGGTCGGCGATGTTCGTTCAAAACAAATTATGAATAGAGGAAAACCGCAACAAATATCAACGGCGAACTATATATGTACATACATACATACATACATATGTCAAAAAGCGATAAGCAATAGACGAGGTGTAACGGTTAAAACGGGCAATGAGTTAGCGGTTAACTTGCAGTTTGCGGGTGACGTGTTGCGGGTGATGAAAAAAATATTAATTTAAAGAAACCCAAAAAAACAAATGACGCACTGCGAACTAAGCAAAGAAGTTGAAGGATATGAGAAAGCAGCAGAAAAGAATAGGGAAAAAGTATCTTTGTACATATGTATGTATATACATGCATGGAAAAAGTATCTTTGTACATATGTATGTATATACATGCATGTATGTATGTACATATCTTACATTAAATGAAATATACTCAATAGAACTATAGAAGATATTGAGGCTTATCGAAAACAGTGTATAACATTAATATTCGGCTATTTTTTCAACTTCAAATGCAACTAAAATATATAAAATTTATTTGAATAAAGCAAAGTTAAATATATGTATAGGAAAGAGATACATGTACATTATTATATGTACATATGTATATTATTAATGTACTACTTTGTATGTATACATACAGAAGAGACCTCTAGTAAATTCAGATACAGTGTGTTATTAAAGTCTACGTACAGCAGACACTTTTTTCTCTGAGAGCGACTAAAGCTTATAAATATACATATCTACATACAGCATGAAAATGTATATATATATATATATATATATATATATACATACATATATGTATTTGATTGTACATATGTAAGTATTTCCACACAATAAAATTTGTATATTTATGAATTTTGTATTTTAACACATATATATTATAGAAATATAGAAATAATATAAATAAATAATACTCAAACATTTATTATAATAATAAAAAAAAAAAACACACAAAAATATAATAATAAAAAATTTTCAATTGAAAATAATTTCAAAGTATTTTGACAAATTCTTCTAGGCGCAAATGTTTCTTCACTTTTGAGTACGTGACAGCAAAGCAACTTTTATAATTTACATTAATCTATAGTAAAAATAAACATAAAAAAAGAAGCAATTTGATTGCATACTTATGTCGAGCAGTGTATCTGTCTCAATGGATAGATATGTATGAATTTGTATCTACATACATACCTATCACTCCTCACAATGCCCACATATACATATACATATGTACATACATATATGTATTTTTGTTGCCCTGCAATACATCAAATTTCAAATTTAATTAAGTTTCAGCATCAAGCATACGCCTGACAGCATTTACAGTTAGCTCTGAGAATAAACTGTCGGAATTCATTTGGCCCAAAAGTGTTTCAAATTTTGTTTGTTTTGTCAACAGGCGCAAAAACACAAATACATACATACATGACAATACATACATATGTATGTACATTTTCAATGTCAACGCTTTGATAATTTTCGCCAGCAGCGCTAGAAAAAGTTCGTTGGGAAAATGTCGTAAGCATTTATTATATACATATGTATGTATGTACATAGTATGTATACATATTTACATACATACATATGTACATACCTATGTACATATGTACATATTTGAATTTTACCATTTTAATGAGAATTTAATTTCATATTTTCGTATTTCTCAAATTTTTGTCTTTTTAACCAAAATGTCATTATGTTGTTATTGTTTTTGCATTTGCGTCACGCCAAACACACAGAAAATAGCAACGCAAAGAAGAAGAAGACGAACAAGAAAATGCAAAATCAAATGAATATTTGTTCAACAAATTGTTCACTAATTGTGCAATGTGTGGGCGGCTGGGCTAAGGGGCGTGGCCGTCTGTTAAAATTGCATTTTGTTTGCCGTGATCTTTTATGATCGTTTATTTTTACAATTGAGGCGATTCGATTTTTTTTTTTTCGTTATCGTGTACTTCAAAATAACTTAACGCGCTGCACATTTTCTTTTGCTCGGTGTTCCATCATCGTGTACGTATTCTGAATGTATACATACATACATACATAGCTATGCACACACATACAAACACGTACATACATCGCACATGGCGGTAGTTTTGTTTTCTGTTTACTGCCTCTGTGTGTGTGCGTGAGCAGTGCCTTTATTTTTGCTCGCCTTTTATATTCAGGCATATAAACTTACGTATGTACATTTGTATGTGTGAGTATCTGACATCAGCGACACAATAACAAAGCAACGTGCGAGTCGTGTAAAAACAAAGCAAACGCAACAGAAAGAGCAAAATCCAAAACTAAAATTGAAACCGGTAAACACGTCAGCCCCACCACACTACAGAGCCAGTGACAGAGCGAAAGAGAGAAGAGCAACAGCAACAGCAACAGCAGCAGCAGCAGCAGCAGCAGAAGAGTGCAAGAGCAACGATGAAAGAGAGAACTGCGTCAGCTATGAAAGAAAGAAAAAACACGACTGTTAGTTTTCCAAATGCCAAAAAACTGACACGTGAGCTTTGTCGTGTGTGAAAGAGTGAAAGAGCGTGAAGAGCGTGCGTAGTCGAAAACAAGTTTTGCATACTAATACCAATACCAATGAAAGTGACATCTTTTTCATGGTTTGTTTTGGCAGTTTTGCGGAGAGTAAAGCGCCCGACCCCAACACTTGCATTCGTACGGCCAACGACAACACACCCTGACACATACATATACGCAGATAGATACATACATATACATACATGCATACATATATACATATGTGTGCATATATTTGTATACATACATAAGTATGTATGTATGTATGTATATGCCCATATTTGTTGTCGAACACCCCCATTCGCACACGCATTAGTATTAACACACACATACATAGATATATACACATATACAAATTTGAACATTTTTGTCTCGTGATTTTTTCAAGGAAAACAAAAAAAGCAAAAAAAAAACAAGGCGTTGTTCCAGTGAATACGCTTAAATAAAACACAACTTACATCTCCATCGATCAACATACGAAACTGTGTTCTCTTTTCTGTTGCTTTCGTTTGTTCCGTTTTTTTATTTTTTATTTTATCTGTGTGTGGGTGTCACGCCTGCTCGATTGCCATCTCGTTTCCAGACGTTGTTTGCTTGCCTCTTTAGTATTGTAGGTCATAAATGCATTCCAAAGACTGCAAGAAGAGAGCAAGAGAGAGAAAGAGTACTGCATGTGTGTTTGTGTGTGTATGTGTGCTTTTCTGTAAGTATGTTCGTAACTACGTGTACAATTATGCACACTACGCAGCAGGGTATATGAGCGCGCTCTATTTGTTGGACCAGATATAAGAGATGCACTTGCTTTAGTTACATATACTGTACTATTTGGCATTAAGTATTTATTATTACATAGACTAAAAGTAATATATGAAAATATATACATACATACATATGTATGTATGTATGTATGTATTTGGTATTTTTCTGTTTTAGCGCCTTCCATTAAATAGGCTCAGCCGCTCAAGTGGACTTGGTTGCATGCCTCTCATATGTATACGCTGTAATCAATTTGTTGATTGAACTGAGCGCCAGTTTTGTGCGCTTACAAGCCTTAGATTGACACTCACACACAGAGAGAGAGAGAGAGAGAGAGTTAGAGAGCATAATTCCGCCGTTACAACACAACTGTAGTTGGCAATTGTTATTATTGTTGTTCTTAATAGCCATTGTCTCGTGGTTGTAATCAAAGCTGACGCATTGCAATTAACACAAGACTAGATTAACGCATAAGAGAGAGAGAGAGAGAGAGAGAGAGAGAGAGAGAGAGAGAGAGAGAGAGAGAGAGAGAGAGAGAGAGAGAGCGCTTGAGCGTGAGAGAGCAATGCGCTCAGACACATGCATCAAGAGAGAGAGAAAGAGAGAGAGAGAGCAAGAAAAGTTAGCAAAACGCTCTTATTTGGACAGCTAAACAAACGGTCAATCAGTCAAAAATGAAAACAAAACAAAACGAAAAAGCTTTGAAAACAAAAACTAAAATGTAACTTGTATGTGCATATGTATCTATGCATGGATGTATGTATGTATGTATGTATGAATTTAACACTAATTTTGCTCAAAAGTAGATTTTTTAAATACATACATACATACATACATATGTATGTAATTTTGTTGTCGTACACTTACATATGTACATACATACATATGTATGTATGTTTATATTTTCATGTGTAGCACATGACGTATCACAGTAGTCACAGTAGTCACAGTAGTCACAGTAGTCACAGTAGTCACAGTAGTCACAGTAGTCACAGTAGTCACAGTAGTCACAGTAGTCACAGTAGTCACAGTCACAGTAGTCACAGTAGTCACAGTAGTCACAGTAGTCACAGTAGTCACAGTAGTCACAGCAGTCACAGTAGTCACAGTAGTCACAGTAGTCACAGTAGTCACAGTAGTCACAGCAGTCACAGTAGTCACAGTAGTCACAGTAGTCACAGTAGTCACAGTAGTCACAGTAGTCACAGTAGTCACAGCAGTCACAGTAGTCACAGTAGTCACAGTAGTCACAGTAGTCACAGTAGTCACAGTAGTCACAGTAGTAACTCAATAAAAACATACATGCTATTAAATTTAGCACTAAGTTTCTTTTATCCAAATATACTACTAGTACTAATACATATACATATGGACATACATACATACATACATAAATACATATGTACATATTTATTTATGTATGTACGTGTGTATATACAGTCGTCTTCCAGTCGTCTTCGCTCCAATTTGTATGCCCTTTGCTGAATTTGAGGCGAGCAGTCATATTTTCATCCGATAATTGGGGTTTCTTTTGCTCTATTGACGCTTGAAGTCCAATTCTGCAAAGAGCTCGTCGTGCAGTCCACTCCCTAACGGGCTTGTTAATGGCCATTAATACTTGCTTTGATGTTGTCTTTGGCTTAGTGATCTTGAGATGATCCATAGCTCTAGCATAGCTGTCCGTTAGGAGCAGTAATATTTCGCCGTAGTTGAACTTCAATCACTTTTGGGTGATAAGTTCCTAATGATTTTCCAATAGCCCGTGTAGAATCATTGTTATACCCTCAACCCATTGAAAATGGGAAATCACGGTATAATGGATTTGTTAAAAGTAAGTAACAGGCAGAAGGAGGCGTGCCAGACCCCATAAAGTACATACATATGTTCTTGATCAGGGTGACGAGAAAAGTCGATATAGCCCTGTCCGTCTGTCTGTCCGTCCGTCTGTATGTATGAACATGTCAATCTCAGAAACTGTGAGAGCTAAATACTTCATTCTTTTTGTGTTAGGTTCGTATATTCCACGCGCTGTACGAGATTGTTTCAAAAATTCAATAACTTTTATCGTTCCAGAGTTATCGATAAAACATTTATCGAGAATCAGCTATAAAATGATATCATCATGATTCATCTTTAAAGTTAGAGCCAAGTCTTCTGCATATATATAGATACTAATTTAATACAATTTCGGTTTTTGTCAGATTTTTGATTCCGGTCCCCCAATCTCCTACCCACACCCTCAAATGTGTAAAAAATGTATTTCAATCGCTATAGACATACAGTTTGCTTTGGCTTATAGATATGGCATATATGTAGATAAAAATGTCATGATCATAATCTTAAAGTTTGATTACGATTTTCCGTCTAGAAACAGAATTATTCATCAAATAAGTTCTCGCAATATAGCCCACGCGGCAGAGCAAGCGAGACAGCATGACGCCTGCAATGCCTACACACATGCATGCGTACAAACGTGTGTGTGTGTGTGTGCGTGTCTGAACGAAGCGAAGAATTCTTGGAATATTATTCGTTCGAAGAAGGACTCAGGGGATCTCGTAGTCGGGCAGTCTCGACTAGAGCTTTCTTAGTTGTTTTTCAATATTTTTACTTTTGAGCTATTTTTATTTTATTTTTACTTTTTGCTTAAGCTGTTCATCAGCTCGATTATTGCCAATGGCAGTCTATAGCAGTATGTATGTATATGCATGTAAATATGTATGCATGTGTGCGTGTGTCTGTTGGTGTCTGTATGTACATACATATGTATTCCGTTTGTCGCAGACTGATACGATTAACAGTTCACTGCAATTATTGTCCATTTTGCCTATTTTGTCATTCTAGATTCAAACGTCGCACTCAGGCGACGGAGACAGCGACGGCGGCTGTCTTCTGTCCTCTGTCTTCTACTTTTCTCCTTCTCCACTGTCGTCCGTTGCCTCTGTCTGTCACATTGTCATTTGTCAGCTGAGTACCGTTGCATTCAATTTTACGGAAATTGGTTCTCTATATAGTACGCGATATGTCACATAAATATACATACATACATACAAACAAACTTGCATGCATGCATGTCGCTGCCTAGATGCATACACACTCTTATGTGTGTACGTATATACACACATACATACATATGTATGTACATATGTGTGCGTATTTGCTCGCATGATCGTATCTTAAGTTTTCATTGCTCAAACAAAGAACAATTCGAATTCTAACTGCATCAATTTCCTGAACACTTGGCCAACTCAGCTGATTATAAACGAATAAAAACAAAACACAAATATACGGATGAGCGTAATAAATAACTACATACATACATATGTACATAATACACAGTATATACATAAGTACATATGTATGTATGTGTATGTATTTATGTGTATTGGCTCTTTCAGGTATTAGTCAAGTGCCGTGGAGCAATGTAGGTAAAGTCTAGGCGCTGAGGCTAACACCTTTTTTATAGTGGAAGTACCAAAAAATTAGAGGTATCCAATCAATATGCAGTCATACATACATACAAATGTATATATGAGTAGCTTTACCAATATGTGAATATACATAGTATTACATACATACATATATTCATATGCATATCTACATATGCATATGTATGTGTATATGTATTTGTAAGTTTAGTTTATGCAGTGCAAAATTTTACAGTACATCCATAAAATCTTCGCACAGCAGCAACTTTTTTCTTTAGTCATTCGCTTGCTATCGAAGCGTTTCGCGTTTTTCGGCTTCTTTTTGACTCATTCATTCGTGCTATGTGAAAGAAATGTTCAATCAGATTAGATCAGAGCAGAATGAACTTTTATGAAATGACTATGGCATATGTACATATGTATGTGTGTACATACATACATATGTATATATGCATGCACATAATTTCAGTACTGCAATTGAATTGTTCTTCGATACGTACAATATTAATACATATTTATATGTATGCATATATTAATTATTATCTACAAATGTGTTATTATTACATATGTAAAAAAATAAAAATAAAACAAAACGTAGAATGATAGAAATTTCAAAGTTTTTAAAGTTAAGTTTCGCCTAGTCAATTATTTTTAGCCTAGAGTAATCTAATCTGTTTGTAAATATAACTCTTAAACTAAACAATTACTTAACTAACATATTTAATTACTTTTATGTAAAAAACAAAAAAAATTGTAATAAGAAAATATCAATAATAGTAGTAACAATAATAAAGAATGACAAATCAAAAAAATAAATTAAAAAAAAAAAATTTGTTTAATTAAGTATTCTAGTTCTTCTAGTTTTTACTCGAGGTGCAAAATTGATTCATTCCCAGAAAAACTTCTTTATTTTGCTGCTGTACGTAGACTGTATTGTTATACTGTAATGATCGGGCAAAGTATAAACAAGTCTTTCACATACCCTGTGCAACACTGACTCACAGATGTGTACATACAAGTACACTTATTTCCTTATATAATTAAATTTTGTTTTTTACTGAAATAGATTGAAATTTAATTTTAAAAATTTAATATTTTCCTTTATGTTCAATTGCTTAATCGTGTCACAGAACTAGTTTCTTGAATGAATACGCAGTTATGAATCTACGTGTGTGCATGTGTGTGAGTGTGTGTGTGTGTCCCATAGTCCAACTAATAACTGGAACGTGGCATATTTCATCTATGTATGTACATATGTAGTTGCGTGTGCAAAGTTGATGGAACACTTTTTTCCTGTAACTCTTTTCTATATTTTCTTTTGCATATGCAAAGAGCGACAACAACAACGGCAACATTTGACAGCAGCTTTAAGTGACCGTGAAACGTGCAGCAGCAGCTTTGACAAGCTTCAAAGAACTCCTTAAAGATTCCAGTTGCAATTTCAACTGGAGCCACGTCCCCCTGCACCACAGCTGAAGTGGTGCTTGGGCAACTTGCAACCAGATTTGCTGCAGTCTTATCATCAGCAAGAACAACAACAACAACAACTAAGTCTGATGCATGTATTCAGCTCGACGTCGCGTCGTGTCGTGGCTGCTGATTATGCTGCTGCCGCTGTCGCACCCACCCGCACGTCCGCGGCACGCCTCACGCCACAAGCAGCGTTGATAAGTGTTTGCATTTTGCTTTATCTTTTAGCGTACACACACACACACACACACACACAGTTGCATTGCTGCGTACGTATGCATAGACATGCCTACGCACACACAGACACACATGCACACATGCACACATGCACACATGCACACATGCATGCGTGTATGTACATATGTATGTATGTATGTATGTTGTCTATATGTACAGTTAGAAGCAAGCAGTGAATCGAGAAGGGCCGCAGAAGAGCAGGTAGACAATATCTCTATGATAAACACAAAATGTCTCGCTGTGCGTGTACATGTGTGTGTGTGTGTATGTGTGTGTGTGTAAATATTGCACAGTACCAAAAGGCAAGGCGAATAAGAAATGCTGCAATTAAATGAGCACGATTTCGAAATTCAGTATGAAACATGAAACGATATAACAGAATACTCTATATATTTTGTTGCTATTATATGATAGATACAATTCATTTATGAATGCTTTATTTAGTTCATGCTCTACATAGAAACATATGTACATATGTAAGTGTATATTCATGTAGATAAATATCGTAAAATGTGAATATCGTATATTATGCACAACTCTACAGGAAGCTCGCGGAGCACAATCTAATACGACATTTACAGGTATGAATATCTTGAGCAATGTATGTCGTAAGAAATGAATACCGTAAAAGATGAATAACATAACATACAAGTTACTTATATGATTGATAGTAACTATATCTCTATACATATGTACATAGGTATAATATGAATAACGTAAAATATGAGTATCGGTAAATTCACTTATTGTAAAATGTGAATATCGTATAGGTTTTGTAAGCTAAAATATTAAATATATATTATATAGTTTATCTATCTTTCTAATACGATATTTGCTGCTATGTTACGATAATAATAATGTTTACGCATAAGAGAATTTTATTTGCATATTGTATATGAAGTTAAGTTTCAAAGACATTCCTATAACGAAGAATGAATGCATGATGAAGAGATAAATGACGTAAAACGTGAGTAAATAAATATCGTAAAATTTGAATGCTGTAAAATATGAACATCGCAGTTCATATAGTATGATTAGAAATGAATATGGTAAAAGATGAATATCGTAAAATATATATATAATAAGACATGAATATTGTATGAGATGAATATCGCAAAATATAAATATCTTAAGAGATGAATATCGTAAGAAGTGAACAAGAATAAGTGCAAAAGACGTTGTATAACGTCAAATATGAATATCGTAAAAAATGAATATTGCAAAATATGAATACCGTAACATATGAATATCGTAATACATAGGCATAAAATCATTGTTTACACTTGTATTAGATTCAAATCAAACACGATACGATAAAAGGGTAGTACGTACTGATAAAGTCTGGCTAATATATTCTTGCATTTAATGTACATGATCTTTGTTCAATTTTGGAAAGTCAATATACCCGCCTTCCATGTCTAGGGTTGCAAGTGCCGAGGCGCAGAATTTCGAAAGTGAAAAGCTTGAACAGCATGGAAAACAAAGTACGCCCTCGCGTTGAGTTTGCTCCCTGTTTCTGTTTTACACCAGCTCACTTCTTCCACTTACACATACACAAACATATATTTTGTGCCTGCTAATTAGAGTGTCATACTTTAAGTGTGTGTGTGTGTGTGTGCGATTAGAGTTTGGCAGGCAGCCGTGCAGCTGACGTCGGCGTCGTCGCATTGATAATATTGTTAGAGCGCACTTTACTTGCAATTGAGGCATATTCATTGTCTCATGACTCATGCGACATACAAAGGTCTGTCTATATATGTATGTACATATGTATGTATCTGTTCTTATGTTGTCTCTTTTCAAAGTGCTGCCAAAGAACTTATCTCTGCTGCAGTCCATTGTGCTAGGCAAATTACCTTTAAGTTTCACTCGAAATATTTACAAAAAAACGATAAAAAAATTGTTTGCAGTAATCAATTACTTCCAAATGGAACAGAAATATTTTTGATAATAAATTATAATTAACAAGTTGTGGAACATTTGTACATACATATGTAGAGAGCTCTAAAAATTAAAATATTTCTATGTGAATGCGAATGCGAATGGGAAGTAAACCTAATTGCAAATGCGAAACTATGGGGAATAGTTTTTTGCATTACTAAAAACGAGAAACAAATTTGAATTAAAATTATTATTTAATAAAAAAATTGGAAATAACGAAATAATAATTAATGAAATTCTAAAAAAGATAAATGTTAAGACTAATTAATAATTTATAAAAAATTGCAATACTTATTTTATTATTATTAACAATAATTGTTTTATAATTAATAAATAATTTTTATGATTAATTAATTTTAAGACTTAAAAATTAGTTTTTATGATTAATAATTCATTTTTAAATTTTAGCATATTATTATTAAATATTTTTTAATCAAACTAATAATATCTTTTTAATTTTAATTTTTTAAATTAATAATTAATTCTTATGATTAACAGTTCATTTTTACATATTTAATAATTTTTTTTTTCTAATAATTATTTTTGCTTTAAAAATAACAAATATCTGGTAATTATTTTGATTATTTATCATTGATAATTTAATTAATTTTATTTTAAATTTTCGCAATTTATAATAAATTATTTGATTACCAATGAGTGATTTTCTTATAATTTATGTATATTTTGCAGGGTATCTAAACTGTCGTCCATTGCACACGGATTGCTGCAAGGCAATATATTTGTTTTTACTTTTTTCTTGTTGTTATTCCTGTTTAACAGCGTCATCAAAACTCGACAGCATTTTGTTTTCCATTATTGTTGTAGCTGCTGTTGTTGTTGTTGTGTTTGCACAGTGAAGCAAAGTCAAGGAATAATGGTTGTAATCCGCCCATTAAACAGCCAGTTTAGCAATGTCAATGGCCAGCAGCTTTACTATATTATAATTGCTTAGAAGCTCCAGAAATCCCCTGGCATACACATTTACAATCATTTATAGCAATTAAAGTTCAAGTACTTAACTTAATTTCTAAAAAAAAGGAATATAAATAATTATTATGCAGACTTATTATTTACGTAGGAATATAAATATTTATATCAAATTAATGTCTAAGAAACTGTTTAAAACAATATGTACAATCATTTATTTAGCAATTTAAAGGGGAATAATTGCTTTTGAATAATTATACGTATTGTTAGAAACTAAACTGAAATTTCCAGTTATGCTGAAAAAAGCTGTCAATGGAGTCGATATGCCATGCAATAACAAAACATTTCTATAAATGAATGAATAAATATAAGATACATATTTATATATTGATCTACTTTTCCATTTTCCATTTCCATTGGCGTTGCATAGCATTTGCCACACTGTAAGTTCCATCCTAAGTGGGCGATGCATTTAACACTTGAGCGCATTTATGCCCATTGCCTGACTATATAAGGAAGGGCATATTTGGCTTACTTGAAAGTAACTGACTGCTAGTCTAAGCACAGATAGTATAGATGTTTTTATAAAGCTCTATATATGCAATTATTATTGAAATTTAGAATTTTGTAGATAAATGAAAGAGTCTTGACCAATTGCATAGTCTTAAGTGCTTTGCTTAAAGGTTCTATATAATATTCTATAACATTTTGCAGCACATCTACTTTAATGAACAATTATATATTTATTTATCTATGGTAGTTAATAAGAATGATAATTCATATTAACTGTAGCTAAAGCACTTGCTCCCAGGGACTTTGGCTTTCTTCTGCAGTGGATACTCTATATATATGTAATTAAAACATGCTAGATTTATACATAAAGCTACTACAAAGATTATTAATAAATCAATATATATATATATATATATATATATATATATACATTAAACTATATATATTATTTTCAATTTATTTGAATCTAAAGAATAAGTAAATTTATTGACATGAATCAGATATTTTGAGTTCCATTAAACTGAATCCATATAAGGCGTTGCTCATTTAATATAATAATAATATAATTTTTTCAATCATTATCCCATTTAATTACTAACTCTATTGCTTATACGCATATTGTCTGTTTAGGCGGTCCAGGAAATTATATGTTTTCAGATGCAGATATTTTCAGATGTTTATTTGTATAATTTTTCAATATAATATAATATCAAATATAATATAGTGTAATTTTCAGAGACTTTATAGCTCTGCATATCTTAATCATATAAAGTGTATCAAATTAATATTAGCTTTTTTTTCAACTTCAAACTTTGTTTATATTTCAATCTATAACTTTTACACTTTTTTATTTTCATTAATTTTATATTTTGGGAAAAATAAAACGAAATACATAAAAACACGAATATAAATGTTATAGTCTATATATCCCGTCGGGTATTTTGTAGTTGAGCATTCTTTCGCATCTGCCTGAAAGTACTTGTAGAGTACATGTACATATATGCATATGTATGCATATATATATATATATATACATGGATGTATAATCTTTACATATGTACATATGTGCATGCATGTGAAGTATTGTTGATGTTGTTGTTGTTGCTGGTGCTGTTGCCGTGCCTACCCCTATATCGCTCCTAGCAATATATTTTTGCTCCCTTTTTTTTTTGAATGAGCAAACACTCTGCTTGATTGATTTATGCATGCAAAGAGCTGAGAGTACAACACAAAACACACCTACCTTCGTCCTGCCTCCCCCTCCTCCTCTGCTTAAGTTCTTTTCTCTCCTTGAACCATCAGCAGCAGCAGCAGCAGCTGCTGCAGTAAAACCAAATCAAAATGTTGCTTCAACAGATTGGTTGCTTATGGTCTTAGCATCCGATGCAGTGCATCTGTGTAAGTGTGAGTGCCTACGTGCTTGCTAACTAACATTTCACTCATTCCTATGGGATAGCTTTTCATATAGCTTATAAACTTAAGCTGATTTGCCAGCTGTTTTCAGATGTTTCGCAATGAATTGATAAGGAGATTACATACATACATTTATGTATGTATGTATATAGAGACGCAAGGTTCGTTGAAATGGTTCAGTGTTGACCTTCTCTGTAGAAATTCGTAGAAATTATGATAGCAATTATTTATAATTATTATATTAATAATATTAATGCAGTCAGTTGAGTCATTTATCAATTGTGTACCTTGCAAAGTGTTAATATTTTTGTTGTAGATGGCAAAAATTTTTAAAAATTACTATGAACAAAGAATATTTTGTATTATAATAATGTATTATAACATATAATAATCTTTCGTATTTATTGTTTTTATGCCCTGAGCCCATTGAAAATGGGAATTCCTGGACATATTGAAAGTAGGAATTCAGGGTATAATGGTTTTGTGAAAGTATATGTAACACGCAGAAGGAGACGTCGCAGACCCCACAAAGTATATATATTCTTGATCAGCACAAAAAAAGTAAGTTTATATTGCGCTGTTCGTCTGTTCGTCAGACCGTCCGTCCGTATGAACGTCGAGATTTCGGAACCTACAAAAGCTAGAGAACTGCAATTTCTCATGAATACTCGTATGTTAGTTACGCAGTTTTGTTTTTTTTTTTTTTATTTTTTTTTTATAGCTCATCTCATTTCTAAATTATCGATACAAAATCGAAAATTCGTTTACTTTTTTACGTTTTTTGAACATAACTTCTACACCGTTTGAGCTAGAGACTTCGAATTTATATATATATAAAAATTATTATTATGGATACAGATTTTGAAATTTTCAGATTTGGATGCAATTCTAGATCTAGAAATGGAGCTATACGCGTTCAAAGTATAGCCCAACCCATTCCCAAGCCACGACAGCAACTGCGCGGTCAGCAGAGCGCGCGCTCATACGTTTGTAAAGACGAAGAGTATTAGTTGTTTTTATACTTTGTTCCCGAAGGGGAAAAAGTATATTGGGTTTGTGCAATGTCCGTCTTGCTGTCCGTCCGTCTGTCCGTCTGTCCGTCTGTCCGTATGAACGCAATATTTTTCGGCGCTATTAGAGCTAGAGACTTGAAATTTTAAACATATACTCATATATGTTCCCGAATTATAAAGTGTAAAAATTTTCCCGATCCGCCCACTAGGGGCGTGGCAAATCGGAAAACTCTTCCGCCCATAGTTAAGTTATCATACTAGATGATGAGCTAGAGAGTTGCAATTTGAAATGTATACTCGGGGTGACAACCCAAGTTCAAAAAGCTATGGCGGATATATCTACGCTCATTGGGGGCGTGGCAAATCGGGAAATACGTATCTTCTACACCGTTAAAGCTAGAACGCTGAAATTTTGCATGTGAGTTAATGTTATGATTCTAAGAAGATCGATCAAAAAGTTTTATGTCTACGCCCATTGGGGGCGTGGCAAATCGGACCTGAATATATAGTGATTTTTCAAATTGTGCTATATTTTGAACACTATTGACACTAGAGACTTGAAATTTTGCATGTATACTCGGGTTGACAACCCAAGACTAATAAGCTATGGTAGATATATCTACGCCCACAGGGGGCGTGGCAAACCGCAAAGTTTATATCTCCTACAGTTTTAGAGCTAGAAGCTTGAAAATTGGATGGTTGAGTTACTAATGTTCTCCTCTATCGATCCCCCAAAAATAATTTTTCAGCCTCTTTGGGGGCGTGGCATATCGAAAAATACCCTGTAATTTTCGCATTTTGGAATGTAAGCAACCAAATTTTGCAGGCATGTTAGCCTCGGCCCTTTCTAAGGACTGGCAAAAAATTATGCGTCTACGCCCCCTGGGGGCGTGGCAAATCGTCAAAGAAGTTTGTTGTGGCCAACTGCATAATTCATGCATACAATAGCTTAGTAGCAATTGCTAAGATGGCAAAAAGCATTTTAACATAAATATAATAATATTAATGAATTTTAAAAATAAAATTCATAAGTTTTTGATTAATAAATAAAAAGTTTCCAGCGGGATTCGAACCTGGGTCTTTTGAAAACAACATGTAATCGTTAGCTAAACCTAAATAAATTCACAGCAGATCAGCTGACCAGCTGATCAGCAGCTTGTGACGTCACAAAACAATACAATGGCAATTCTTGCAATATGTATACACTTTTGGATGTGTATACACGTACACATGCATACATACATATACATGCATAGAAAAACTGCCTGCCACACAGCGTCGCAAATCGGAAAGCATAAAGCAGTTTTAGTTTTTACTTAAATGCACAATTCATATGCGTATGTTTATAAATGATTATCAATTGGCAGCATTTTATAATAAATATACAAATATTAAAAAAATAAAAAATAAATAATTTTTGAAAAAAGTTCTCTGCGGGATTCGAACCCACGCACCCAAGTATAGCTTGTATAGCGCTTACCACCAGCGCCACTGCCCTGACTTGAGTTTCGTTAACTAAAACCAAATAAGGCATTGCTAGAGCGCCTTTTGACAAAACTAAAGTAACGATCGAAAAATTCTCAATTCAGTCACAATTCTTAGAATATTCTGGCATGCAAACTTTTGTATGTATACATAGAAAATTGTGTATACTCGTATAGTGTGTACATGTGAAAATCTGTATGTATGTGAAGGAAAAACGTTTGTTGCTTGCAATTAATTGCCGAAATATTTCGTTAATTAAATGTTTATTAAATAAATAAGATGCACCTATGGGAACAAAGTATATCGCTGTTAGTTGCGCCTAACTGCAACGTTCTTACTTGTTTTTTGCAGGGTTCAGTGTATCTCGTAGTCGAGCCGTCTCCACTAGTGCCTTCTTACTTGTTGTTAATATGATTTCGTAAATTACTTAAAACTTGGGCCTTAATAGAATAAAGCGCATCAAGTAATTCATTCGCTTTGCATCTCTTTCATTATCATTACCATTAGAGTCTTCATTATCTTTAGAGTCGTCATTATTATGCTGCCGCTTGGGCCCATCAACTGTCGCTAATGCTTTGCTTAATTATTTGACTGGAAGTCGGCTGGTTGCATGCCTCTAATTGGCTATTCAGTTGGCAGGCAGATAACGTCATCGGCTTCGTCTGGCTTGGATGGCAATCCTTTGCTAAGATCCGGACACACAAATGGCCCATTACAGTTGCCTCTGGCCGTGCATTGCGTTAATTTCCATTTATGTATAGACTACGTCTCGATGGCATCAGAGCTGAATGGCGAGTTTTCCAGCTCTGCATGCAAAGAAGCTGGAAAACTTGTCGCCTTTAATTAAGAAGTGTCTCAAGTGTCCGCATTCGTGTATGTATGTATGTATGTATATATATATATATGTGTTTGTGTGTGTGTATGTGTGTAGCATAAACAGCTAACATAATATTTCACTAGAGTCTTTCAATGAGAATACCACTCCATTCGAATATGGTGTCATATGATGAAACTTTAGACTCAACTGGATAGAACGGCAGTCGATGACGAAATGCCCTCACAAACACTTGCTATGTCATATGCAATAGATGATATATGATATTTCATACATAATATATATATGACAAATGAACGTTGAAGCTTTAACCTAAATGCTAGAAGCATAATGAACTTTATGTATGTTAAATTTGATTTCGAGATCTTAAAAAAATGAAAAAGTACTTTTTATTATACCCTGAACCCATTGAAAATGGGAAATCAGGGTATAATGGTTTTGTTAAAAGTATGTAACAGGCAGAAGGAGGGGTGCCAGACCCCATAACTTCTTGATTAGGGTTTAGGCTCGTATATTCCTCGAGCAGTACGAGTTTCTTTCGATAACTTTTATATTTCCAAAGTTATCGATAAAACAATTATCAACAATCAGTTATAAAATTATATCTCGTTCATCTTTAGAGTTATAGTCTCCAAGTCTTCTGCATATACATATATAGATACTAATTTATTACAATTTCGGGTTTTGTCAGATTTTGGATACCAGTCCCCAATTCTCACCCCCAAATGTGTATAAAATGTATTTTAAATACTAGAGACATACAGTTTGCTTTGGCTTATAGATATAAATGTCATGAACATCATCTGAAAGTTTAATTACGATTGTCCGTCTACAAACAGAATTATTAATCAAATAAGTTATCGCAACAAAACCCACGTGGCAGAGCAAGCGAGACAGTGAGACAGCAAGACGCCTGCAATGCGTACACACATACATACCTACAAGCGTATATCAGCGTGTGGCTGCGTGCGTGTGTGTGCATGTATAGTTGTATAGTCAAGTAATTCTTGGAATATTATTCGTTCGAAGAAGGGTTCGTACTTGTTTTTTCTTTGATTTCCTATATTGTATATGGCAAGGAAATATGTGGGGGGATAACCTTGATTTGACTTATCTATTAACTACTTACTATCTACTTTTTGACTACTTACTGATGAAGTTAAATATTGAATTTTTTGGTTATTGTTACTTTGAAGCTAATAGATTATTTTATAATACTGCATCAAAGCATGTTGGTTTAGTGCAAAGTCTGTACGTTTGTCCGTTCATTCGCTTGGTACGCTTAACATCCGGCCGTACATCCGTTCGTCCGGACGTCTGTGCCTTTCTTTGTTTGTATGAAAGCAAAGCATTTATCCGTTATTGAATTATAATTGACCATCAATACAAGATAAGAATGAGCTAAGACTTTTTGGATACATTCAATGAGCCCGCAGCAAATCGAAAGAATCGAAATCTTGCACAGTCTTGAAGGTAGAACTGGACTACTAAATTAGTGTTTATCCTCTCGTAAGATATTATTGATAATATACTAAATATACCTATGTATATCCACGTCCACTATGGGTGTGACAACTTAAAAAGATCCACATCTATTCAGCTTGACCAGAGCGGAATCAAACACAGAGCTCAACATCTTAATGATAAGAATGAAATATTATAAGATTATATAATTATATAATATAGATGATACGAATTTGAAACCTTTTTAATTAATACGTATGTATGTATATACAGTCGATGATGTTTAACTTCGTTTATGCTACTTGAAGGATATATGTAAATAGAATTGGTTCAGTATTTAATATGTTATACTAGGGTAGTAACGTTCTCTTATGTTTTTCCATTTTAAATTGGTAATACACGGCGGCCTTCCGTGGTGGGGGTCCTGGCGTCCACTGAGCTCTATGATCATTCGTCCCAGAGTTTGACAAAAATTAATTCTAAATTCTATAGCTTTTGAAAGTCTAGCCATAGCTTTTACTTTACTGAGTTTATTACAATTTTATTGGCCTATAGTCTTGCGACGTTTATATTTCTATGTTGACTACTTTTTCAAAAAAAGTGTTAATTTGCTTACAGCTGAACTATGTATGTGAAATTTGCATTTATATTAACTACTGTCGAGCTTCGCACTATAAAAATGACAGAACAACAAAGACTCGGAAAAAAATTAAGCGAAATCTGTAAATCGGTTAAGGTAAGGGTGATGGTTTCCGTTTCCGGTGGAGTGATCACAACAACAACAAGAATATGGCTCATGGTCATCACATATAAATTAAATATATATGTATATGTATAAGAAAAGAACAAATGTTTGCCACATTCGAGATATATATTGATATATATAAATATTTTATAATTTCGATAAGGCACATTTTTAGAAATCCACAAGAAGTTTAGAATGGTTTAACATTTTTTTGTGAAATCAGTTCATTAGCAAATGCAGAGTGTGGTGCTACTGTGAATTCGATGGGCTCATCACATTCAAACAATCCAGCAGAAGAGTGTGTAAAGCTGTCTTCGGGTGGCTTTCAAAACCGCATTTGCACGTATCGTTCTGAGAGTACTAATAATTCTCCCAATTAAGAAACGATTCAATTGCCTGAGGATTTTCTCGCTGAAGCAGGAGACTCATTACTACCAATTTTGGAGAGATGTCTGGAGATTCATACAACATGCTAAACTAATTTTGAGCTGTTTGGGGAGTACATGAGAACGAAGGATGATGAGATGGTGATAAAGACTGGATCGCACCAAACACCAATGGTGGGGATTACAATGGGGAGTGATTTAGAGCAAGTCTATGTAGAGCAGACAATGATGATGAGCTCAAAAATGGATGTGTTCCAAGAGCGTGATAGTGATTGGCTCTAACAAGCATTCCCCACATCGAGATGAACATCGACAAATACTTCCCATTAAAAGAGTTTTATCGCACTTCCGAAGAGTCTTGAGTTTAAAAAAGCGTTAATAGCGTTCATACCACATTGCTGATATAAGGAGTACTTTGATTCAAATAGACGACTCGTTAAACCTCAATTTCACCGATCTCGAATTCCCACTCAAAGTGCGAGATAAACAGATGTATTTGGATTGAGTGTAAACGCGTTTGGTTATGATTCAGAAGAGAACGTGGTGTTTGGACCCCTTCACCTAACTTTGAAGAAAAAGAAAATACACATTAATCTATTGCTGTTGCAGGGGGTAAACACTTCACATTATGTTTGGATTAAGACCCTATCAAGGTATGTGTGTACTGCTTAAGATGGATAAAGATAGAATCAATTTTTTTTACTTACAATAGACTTGTGCGAAGTCTTTTGTGATGCTTGCCTCAACTATTTGAGGGATATGAGCACAAACGCCTCAGACTGAAGTGAAATGGTATCAGTTCTTCCCACTAAAGGTACGGAGCCTCTTAGATTTGAGAACTATCTTAATAGCATGGCAGTGCTAAATGAATGTGTGAGTGAGCATGTAGTTATCGTGCATGAACATGTTCCCGTAGCCTAGGCCTATTATCTTAAACGCTCATTTGAGAGGCATTCTCGTCTTGTTGGTTTCTCCCGCCTATAATTAAAATTTTGTAAGGCTTTGCGATTATTGAGGCTGACATTAGGCTGCTGCTGCTGCTGCTGCAGTCCTCCATGCATCATGATTGCCTGCTGATGCTGCTGCTGCTGCGCTCTTTCAGCGACTCCAGGCATCTGCAACTGCTGTTGCGGATAATTTTCAATCATCAAGATGTTTGCTGTAGTCTGCTGCTGCTGCTGCACCATGATAAGCTGCTCCTGCTGCTGTTGTTGATGTGAGTGGTCCTGATCCTGCTGTTGCGAATAGCCCTCAACTAGCACTGGCTGGACGAAGTACTCCAGATTCCAATTTTGATTGCGCTCCCTCTTCCGTTGCGGTTCCTGAGCGCTTGAAGAAGTACATACATAGCTGGAGCGTACATTTTTATACCCTGAGCCCATTGAAAATGGAAATCAGGGTATAATGGTTTTGTTAAAATTATGTAACAGGCAGAAGTATGTGCCAGACCCCATAAAGTACATACATATATTCCTGATCAGGGTGACGAGCTGAGTCGATATAGCCATGTCCGTATGTATGAAGAATATAAGAGCTAGAGAGTTCATTCTTTCAGTGTCAGATTCGTATATTATACGCGCAGTACGAAAAATTCGATAACTCGTATATTTTCACAGTTGTCGATAAAAAATAAGAACCCAATTCACCCCCACACTCCCAAATGTGTAAAAAATGTATTTCAAATGTCTCTAGTGATGGATTGTCTTAGCATATGGATATGAATGTCAAGATCATAATCTGAAAGTTTGATTACGATTGTCCGTCTAAAAACAGAATTATGAATCAAATAAGTTCTCGCAGCAAAACCTACGTGGCAGAGCAAGCGAGACAGCAAGACGCCTAAAATGCATACATATGTACATACATGCGTACAAGCGTAGATCAGCGTGTGTGTGTACGCGTGATTTTGCATGTATAGCTTCTTACGCGTGGAGAATCCAAACGAAGCATTCTTTGAATATGATTCGTTCGAAGAAGGGTTCAGGGGACTAGAGCTTTCTTCCATGTTGTTGTGATCACAGCATCGGAATCAGAAACCTTATCTAAACCGGATGACCGAAGAAGTATATTTCTCTACTACTGAAATCAAATCAACAAAAACTTTTCAATCAATTGGCATCTGGGCATGGTTTATCGCTTCGTAGTTACTTAAATTAAAAATAACAGATATTTTGCTGCTACTGTTGTTGTTGTTGTTGTTGCTTTTCGTATTTGTCGCTGCAGCTACTTCATCAACCTACAGCGATACCTCGACAGACGGCCCCCCGGCTGTGGTGCCGTCAATGACGCGTGCTGACGGCATTTATTCGTACGTTTTCAGTGCTAAATCTTGGCTCCATTTACTGGCGCAGGGTGTATATTGGGGACAGCCAAAGGGGGGAAGAAAAAAAGGCGAAAAGAAAACAGAAGCGAAACGCGAAGCAACAGAAATTATGCATGAAAACAGAGGCACAAAATGCGCCAGCAAACATGCATGCACACATGCAAGCTTATACATGTGCATGTGTGCATGTGTGCATGTGCAAGCAGCAAACATGCCCAAACAACACATTGGCATGAATGCAGCTACATACAGATATGGCTACACATATATACATACATATACAAATGTCGAGGGTAGTTGTGCTGATGTGTGTGTATGTAATTGCAAATGCAGTCGAAAATGGAAAACGCAACAATGGAAATGTTTACCACACGTATCGCGCCTCTATCTGCATTCATATCACTAACCAGGGCCCGCATAACTTCCAACAACAACAAGAACAACCTATAATCAAAGAGCAGAGTCAGGGACTCGGCGCATTGCAATCAGTTGGTCAGTCTCTCTGTCAATTGTTATACCCTGTGACCATCAAATATACCAATGGGGTATACCCACCCCATGCATAGTAGACATCTGCATGAATGCACTCAAAAGGGCAATTGAATCATTCATTCGGAAAATGAGTGTACTCATTTTTACAGTACAACATCAAATAGAGAGTTCAGCTCAAAGTTGTACAGCATTGCATATTGACAGTTGTTGTACTCATTCAACTTCATACTGTACAGTACCTAATGAGTACAGTAACAATACTGTACAGTTTTCTTTCACTGGTGTACATAATGTACAATGAGTCAAAAAGAGAAAAATATTCTACTCATTTACAAAGGGTACAATTATTACTGTACTCTCTCTAGATAGGTACAGTAAAAGTGTTGTTCGAGAGTACAATTATTATTGTACTCTCTCTAAGTGAGTACAGTAAAAGTTTTGTACACGATATCACTTTCTACTTGAATATACTGTACGGTAAAGAATGAGTACAGTAGAGAGTACACTTTCCAACTGTACATTACTGCAAATGAATGCATTCTTGCAGACCTCTAATTGCATAGTTCTCCTGTATGTTCATATATGTCATTTCGTAAGTCTGTCTGTTAAGTGTTACTGAGAACTAGAGTCATTCAGAGCTGATTTATCATTCATCCAGAAAAAAAATCTCTATAAGCAGTTTATTAGACTTAAGGAATCCTCTAAGTCTCAGCAGTTTATTAGATCTAAAGATAATTCTAAAAGCAGTTTATCTCATCTAAAGTTAGCAAATTTTATTATATTTATGAAAATATTTTTGTTGTACGACACAAAATTTCATTCAAATAATATCAAGTCAAATATTCATTCTTTTGATAACCATCTATCTCTGTTTATCTATCAATTTATGCACAGTTGTGTTCATGATAATAATTTCACTTTAAGTTAAAGTTAAGATATGCTTTCCATCATAAAAAATAAAAGGTTTTCCACTTTCAATTTAGAATAGAATGCACTGAAGATATTCATGAGTCAATTTAGTCTTTGGAAACTGTCTTTAAATTTTGTTATCCAGCATTTACGACTAAGGCAATACTATTTTAATGAACCCAGCTATATATACTTATTTATATTAGCTTGTCTCTCTAGCAGATTCTTAGAAACAATTGAGTATTGATCCATAGATCATATGAAATCTATATCATCTATATCAATTCACTAGATTACTAAATTAAAGTCTAAATCAATTAAATGTTTGCCAATATTTCGACTTTCGATGTACCTAAATATGTATTATAAATACATTACATTCTCATATAACTCGCTTTAATAACTAATAAAAATTCTAGCACATTTTCAAGGAATTCTCCAGGGTAACTCTCCATCAAGCACATATACGATATGATATTTCACTCTGTTCGCTTGCATAAAATAATCTAGTGGGCCTATACATATATACATATATACATATGGGTCTACATACATACATGTATGCAAATACAAACATATGCATTATGCATCCATTAAGTGTGAATGTTGTGCGAGTATATGCATATACAGATATATATGTACATACATATATGTATACCTCATATATATAACACGCATCTAGCTTATGAATCTGAGGCTGAGCGCATTATGGGTAAACAAGTGCGAGCGATGACCGCTCAAGTTCAATGCAATGCGGAGACATCTAGCTATTCGCATGCCTTTCCAATTGGTTGGCACACAATTTGATATTACACAAATATGATATATGATAATAACATAAGCATTGTGCTTGAATTCTAGCAGAAAATACCCATGGAATGTCTATTTGGAAGAGTGGCAACAAATTATTGGATTGCAATCGAGAAAAACACTTTCTATATCATATGAAATGCCAAGAATGCTTCAGCAGTTATAAACAATTTGTGGAAATATTTTTTGCTTATAATGGAAATATTTCAAATGCTCTAAACATGAACTTTTCAGTGGATGATATTACAAAAGAGGCATACGACTGCGACTCTAGTAAACCATTCCGGCAAATAGAGCTGTTTACTGATAAGCTACTAGAGCAGTATATTAATATATAGCAGTATATATTCTGAGCAGGAAGCCAATTGCAAAAAAAAAAAATATTGCTGATGTCGTAAAGTTGCGGAAAATATCAAAAGGTTTTTTTTTTTTTGCATATGGATTTTTAATTTAATTTGCATATGGAAACAATTTTCTAGTCGCCTGTTTCTATGACTTGTAGAGCATTAGATGAAGAAAATATTAATCAACTTTATATACATGTATGTATATATACTATATATACATGTATACTATTAATCAACATTATGAAACATTGAGTGTGATGTTTATATTCCCTTGAGTAGAATGCCCACTTGGTTCTGACTATTATATCTTCGATCAAGGGGGCGTTATCATAAACTTTTATAAATGCATATAATTAGCTCATTTGCACTTTTCGCAGATAAACTTTAGACTTAAGATTGAAACTTAAGGATTTCGAATTCAAGACATACATATATAAGCTTTTTGCTCTATTAATGCGTATAAAAATGTGCAATTAATGAAATAAAAGCATTCTATTCAATAAATTGCAACAAAGCAGTTTAATCGACAATTGAATTTGTCAGCTTGGGAGAGTTGATTGTTAGGGGAAAAGTGTTCACTGCCTTGTAAAATCTTTGTTAACGTTAATCAATCAATAAAGATTCATAACAATTTTTTAATTTAAATAAATAATATTAAATAAAATTAAAAAAAAAAAAAAACAAACTCGTATCAGAAAAATTTAAAAATGATTAAATGAAAATACAAATAATGTATTTAAATTTAGAAATGTAGAATTTTATTAAAAAGTTTATAAGTTTAATTTTTAAATATTAAAAAAAAATTATATTAAAATGTATGCAAATTGTTAAACAGGATTAACATAATAATAATAAAATAAACAAGAATTAAATATGAACTTATGAATATTTTCATTATAAAAAAATAATTTATAAAACTTACCAAATTCCATATTATTAATTTTATTAAATAAATTTCAATAAATTCAAAAGTTATCAATGGGTTTTAAGTATATATTTCTTAAAATAATATTTAATGTTGCAAATTGTAGAATATTAATAATACAATCAAAATAACTATTATTCAATAAATTAAATAATTTTGATATTTCATTTTTATAAAAAAAAAAAAAATTAACTAAATTAAAATAACTCTGTTATACATTTTTTTTTTTGTAAATTAAAAATTTTTTTATAAATTAAAATTTTTAAAATAATCAGTATTTGCAAGTTATAAAAACTTTCTAATACAATCAAAAGTATTTTAAAATAATTAAGCATCATAAATAATTAAATATTAATAATGTATAGTCTTATACAAATATTTTTTTGAACTGATACATTTTGATTATTATTATTATTTTTTTTTTTAGGCATTCTCTGTTATCTCCAGTTAATGTTTTATTAATGTTTGCTTCACAGGTTGTCGTCCAACTGTTTAAGAATCTGGTGCTCAAAGCGAGATAAGATTGAATTGATGAATTGATTCAGCTACCCAAGGATATACCTTCTTCTAGTTGAAGTATTTCATTATCTTCTTCCACCTCCTTTTCATGTTACTTTTCATCTAACATTACTCATACATTCAGCAGCTTATCGCCAATTATTTGTTGTCTTCCGTTTTTGGGGCGGCGGCACTCATTTGCCTAAGTCAAACGATACACGTGAACGATATTCACAATAGCCTATATATGTACATATGCACATATGTACGTCTAGCTAAACATCTCTTTGGTAAGAGTGGAGCGAGCGAGCGCTGCGCTTGGCATTTACCGGAGTTACTTCACCCCATCCGCTGGGGCCCAACCCTTGCGAGGGTCACATGGCGTATGAGTAACAAGGCCCTGCCAAACAAAACCTCACAAATGCAGTGCAAATTGCAACAACCGCAACAACAGCAACAACAGCAGCAACAGCAGCAACAAACAAGTGCAAAGTCACGTCAAGTGCTTCAACTGCTGCCATTCCATGGAATTTTAATTAAAAAACTTAAACAGCTAACGAAAAGCAAGAAAGAGTCTGGCACAGTCGCTAATGTTCCCCGACTAGCAGATACCCTGAGCGCTTTATTTCTTTTATTTAGTTTAAAGAAAAAGTGATATATTTTTCATATTATATATGCTATATAAATAAATTAATATTTGAGATCATTGAATAAAAATTCGTATATTTTTATTATAACAAATTTTTTAACTTTTAGCTTTTCAGATGCTGCTTACGATTCTTTTTATAAATTTATAATTCGGATATTATTTTTAAAAATTTTCAACAACCTTTATGAATATGTTTACACATTTATTACCCATCCCCCTCTGGCCTGTCTATTCCCTTTGCAACATATTCCTCAACAATTCCAATTATACCCTAAGCTAAAATCTTTTATTGGGCTTAGGGTATAGCAACCATGAAATTTGTGTGCAAGCAACCAAAGATTAAATACTCTTGCTTAAATTATAATTTAAAAGTTAAAATATTTTACTTAATTGACAGATTGACCGACTGATTGATTGATCGATAAATGCACATTGAACGATACAAGAAAAATTCTATCTGTAATTGTAAGCAAATTTGTAAATAAATAATGTTTGCACTCTTATTATTATATAACTCGTATTATGCTTATTTTGAGGACTTTTTTACCCGTTCACCAAGAGAAAATTGAGTATATTGGTTTTATGAATATGCACACAGAAAATTGATTTAAAATTCTGTGATATTTTATTTAATTTAAACTTAACTCAAATGTAGGATTCGAAAAGAGTTGGACTTATCAAGCTGCTATGGGGAGATGACATGGTTTATAGGTCTCTCTATATAGGCATATATGTAGATAAGATATATATATATTTACAAGTCCCTCTATATGAAGAAGATCTTTGTAGGTATATAGGCATCTAGAGCTTTCTATATATGAAGGAATTGCGTCATTCAGTGTTTCCTTAATCAAATTTTATGATCTTCATTTTAAAACTGGAAATAAATTATATTTTCCCATCTAAATATATTATGTATGCTCAATCTTTGCTGACTAGCTCTAAGCTCTATAAGCGTGGAATATGTAGTCAATATCGTAAGTTCACAATCTGCAATGCTCCAAATGCTCATGAATATATAAAATGAATATATATTTTTACCCCGGGAATTGCATAAGAGCGTAATATCCTTTAAGAAAGAAATAAAAAGGCGATAATTTCATTTGGAATAGAAAGCTTTTGCATAAGCATATATACTATGTAAGCTTTGATGCAATCATTATTCATCTGAATGGAATTGTGTTAGCCAAAGTGCAGTTGTCTGAGGGTAACATGAAAAGGCGCCAGCAACACGCAGCCAGCCAGGTGAGAGCTGACTACATGTGGGAGGCAGGCAGGCAGGTGAGGTGAGCATAGCTGCATAACGTGGAAATGTGAATGGAAATGTGAGTCCGCGTGCATTAAATAAAACAAAAAATGTGAACAAATGGAATGGAGAGGTGTCCGATGATAATGAGTGAGCATTACATTGGAATTGGTTCAAGTCAAAGTTATTCAATAACATTTTAGACAAATAAAAAAAAGCTGGCAGATAAAGTCGGAATATGCGCTTAGTTGCTATGGGACATGCTCAATGATACCCTGTAAACAGCGTTGTAATGACGCACATCCTATTTAAACATATGTAGTTCGAGCTGTCCTTTACCACATCCTGATTTCTTCATATACACACAGAGATATACATATAAGCAAACATTCACACACTCACACACCCACACTCACACACATCAGAGACACGCACGTTGCAAACTGCGCAATTTATTTTTGTGGCTGCCTCTGTTCCTGCTTTTGCTTCTGCTTCTTCTCCAGTCGTCCCCCTCCTTTACCCACTTCCTTTGGTCCCCTTATGGGAAATGGGAAAATGCGTTATTGAATAACTTTGGTGTTTACTGTCGATATTTACGAGAAATTCAATAATATAAAATGGAATGTGAGTAAATACCAAGTCAAAAGCCAAAAGGCTGAATCTTTAATAATGAATGCCTCTATCAATGTACTGGAAATAACTGTTTGTAAACAGGTAAAAATTTTACAATCGACCACTTTCGGCTGCAGAATACTCGTTTATACTCCAAAACTTTCTTAGATTTTATAGGACTCTATAGGACTCTTTCTAAATTTTGTAGGAAATAGATTTTTTTCCAAATCGCCTCTTCCCAAGAGGCATTTGTATATAGTATATCAAAATTATTATAAAATTTATATTATAAAATTTATACGTTTCGAGCTCTTCAATTTTTAAAGATATATGTAGATGTTTGCTTGTTACCTCGCTCACTAAGGGTGAAACTTTCCAGATCTGAATTATTCTTTATCGTAACTGAGGCGTATATATATCCGCTTTATCTATTTGATATTGACTTCTCAACACAAGTATCATTTCGAATTGCCACGCTACAAGTGTGCGTTTATGAAAAACCTTTAAAGTTTACCTGAAGCGAGCATCCAAGAACTTATGCTCAAAATTTCAGGTCTCTAGCTACGCTTGAAATGACGAAACGGTTTACGTTTGTGCTGAGAGACGGACAAATAGACGAACGGACGGGCTGGCGCATGGACGGACAGCTACATACACATTGCACAAATCCAGTATACGCTTTCATGTCCTGAATTAGTACAAAGATCATGGGAAAACATAATAAATCTACTAGGTCTCCATAAGAAAGTATCTATACATCCATAACTCAACTGTATTACCTTATCAGAGCTGATAGCTTAGCTTATTCTATTAAATTCTCCCGTTATTATTTTATTATTATTATTATATATTATCTAAGATCTATAAAAAAAATCAAATAAAATTCGTAAATTTCTCAAATTCTAAAGCTGAAAATGAAAGTCTAGCAGAATTGCCCAGATTTATATTCATCATATCTACCGACTATACCCTGCTCTTCTATATATTCTATAATAGATATTGACATTTATTGATTTTGCGCTCACAGCTGAAAGTTGAAAGTCCTTATTGACCAACAGTTGGAATAGAATGGTTTATATGCTTAGACAGGTGGGCACTTAGCTCATTATAGTCTCGTATTCAATAGTTATTTGTAGAATTCCGAAGTAGATGCCTTGCACAAATTGCTCTGCAATTGCAGTGCAACGCATAAACAATTCTAAGGGGGTGGATGGACGGTCGACTTGCAGTTCCGGCAGTTCTGGGCGCTGTTAGTGTCAACGACAGCTTCAGCTTCAGCTTGTCCGTGTCCAAGCTCGGGTCCGGCCCGGTTTCGTGTCCCTGTACGAGTCCAGGTGCCTGGACATTTTTATAAATAGTTAAGCGCACGCGAGTTGCGCGCGAGCCCGGAGCAAAAGTAGCGAAAGCAAATCCCCAGGACGAATGCAGCCAAACGAAATGGCTCAGTGTGTGTGTGTGTGTGTGCGTGCATGTGGGTGAGCGCAGCGCTGTCGGCGTCGTTGCTTGCGTCATCTCTGCCGAGACGTCGCGCCGTTGACAATTTGCTGCTTTCATTGCACAATTTAACAGTTGTTGTTGTTGTGCTGTTATTGCTATTAGACACACCTACCCTCTCCCTGTCACCACTTTAATCTCGCTCTCTGTCTATCTTTCTTTCTCTCTGTTAATAGCTTGCTAGCTCGCTCGCTCGTTCGCTTGGAGAGCGCATGTTGCGGCAACAAATTGTTGCACAGTCAGCAATGACGCCAACGCAGGCGCTGGCTCTGACGCTGACGTCGACGGCGATGCTGGCGCTGATGTTGACGTTTTGCTGTTTTCATTCACATTTCATATCGTGGCAAATAAGTGGCGTTCTCTCTCACTCTCTCTCTCTCTTCTCTCTCTCGGCTCACTTCTCTCTTATTTTCCCCCCTCTCTGATTCCCTCCCTCTCTCTATATATATCTCTCTCTTTCACATCTACTCCACATCTTTGCCACGTTGTTTATTCTGCTCCCTCTGTTGCGTACGCACGTTGCACATTGTTGTTATTGTTCGTAATTCGGTTCCGTGTCTTCTTTTAGTTATTTTCCGGTTTTACAGTTCTTTTATTTTGTTGTATTGTTGTTTATTTCATTTTTTTTTTTCTTTTTTTCTTTTTTGTTTTTCATTTCTTCTGGCTCTCTCACTTGTCGCACGCCCCACCACCGCATGTCACATCAATGTCATTACAATTTCGTCAGCGACATTCGCTTCAGTTCTTTCCATTCGTCCTGTCCTGTCCTGGCCGGCAGCCATGACTTGCACTCTGCGCACCTGCGCCGTGTTTTTGCGACGCATTTTCTTAGCTGCTGCTTCACACTGTCTTTCGCTTTCGCCAGTCGAAAAGCGCTCTCAAATCCACTTTGTTCGCTCTTGACAGCAGAGCACGTTTGTTTTTGTTTTCGTACCATGCTCCTTACTCACCCGGTTTTTCGACAGGGTCGCTCGCTCGCTCGCTCTCTCTCTCTCTCGCTCTGTCGATTTCTGCTTCTGCTGCTGTTGCTGTTGCTTTGGCTCTCCCTGCCCAACATCCCCCACTCACGTTCTTTGAGTGTCAACAATAAACCGTTTCCTCTCGCCTTCTTCTATCGGTCTATGTTTAGCTTTGTTGTTGTTTGCCTCACAATAAACTTCACTCGGGCTTCTACATACATACATATGTATACATACATACATATGTAAATACATATACATGTACATAAAGCGCTCTCAGCACCGCTGCATCGGGCGCCGCGTCGCATCGCTGTTGCTGCTGCTGTTGCTGTTGCTACTCCTGCTGTTGCTGCTGCTGCTCCTTCTGCTGCTGCTGCTACTGCTTTTGCTGCTTTCTGTAGGCTGCGCTCAAAGTTTTAACGCTTGATATTTGACAATTGCGCATTGCCTTTGCTGTTGTTTACAATTTTGCTTTTGCTTCTGCTTTTGCTTAAACTTTTGAGCTTGCTTTTCCTTTTGCTGTTGCTTGCATTTGCTTGCTTTTGCTTCCGTTTGTGCTTCTGAGTTTCTCGGCGACACTAAACTTTCATCAAATTGCCAAAAATTTGCCTCACATCTATGGCTTCATTTCTACATGACAGTATTCGATAAACAATACAGCGCACAGATTTAATGTATGTATGTATGTATGTGGTAGTATAAGCCAAACACATACTAACTTAATCGATATACCATGATGCATGTATGTACATACATACATATATGTATGTACGTATGTAGTATCTATGAGGGGCAAAAATGTGATGATCCAGCAAAGATTCCATTCTTCTACAGTGATTCTCAATCCTTTATCTTTTTTATCTATTTTCACAGATTTTACTAATATTTTCGATCCTCATATACATTCGCCTTCACCCTCAAGATCTGTTGGACCAGCTCTTGAGCTAAAAATATATCAAACCCTTTAAACACACTTTCTCTAAGATACACTTTATTCTTTTTTTCCATAGACTTAAGAAAAATAGATATAATAATTTAACCAATTATTGTTTACATTAAAATATGTATACACTGCCGGGTTTAGGTTGGACGCACTGGCAGTTTCCTTAAAATTTGCTACATAACTTTTACAAACATATCCGTTATTCGATGACTTTTCAAGTATATAATTTTAAAAAAATGTTATTTTCTTTCAGTTTACAAGTTGAATAAAGTTGGTCAAGGAACTTTTACCTTGCTTCCTAATGAAATGTTGAACTTAAATAATTTAAATATTAACAAACTCAAAAAGTTAACTTCATTATTTTATTAATGTATTTTATTTAAAATTTAAGTTTTAGTTTATGTTTATTTTAATTTTTAATTTTATTATTTTATTTATTTTAATTATTATTATAAATAAAAAATGTTTAACAAATCCATTATACCCTGATTTTGCATTTTCAATGGGTTCAGGGTATAAAAATAAATCAAGTATAAAGTGTCAATCAATAGACATCATTAGAGACGGTAATCAATAGGTGATGCACAGTCATTACGGCGTAAAGTCCATTCAATTCAATTCCGGCGTGCAGCAAAGCTTTTTTGCCACAGCTTTTCCAACTTTTTCAACTAATCTTCTATTGCTGCTCAAGGGCTTTCACTTTAACCAAGAGCTGCACACCGAGTGTCCTGCGTGATGAACATGCAGCAATGGGATGAATCCATGTTGGCAGAGAGTTGCTCCAATTGACAATTCTGTTCATGTTGTTGTTGTGGTTGTAGGGCATTTGGTTATTGGGCAGACTTTTGTTGTAATTGTGGTTTAACACGTTGTTATAGTTGTTGTTAATGTTGTTGTTTATGTTGTTGATGATGTTGTTTTCAGGTGTATTCAAGCTCTTGTTGTTGTTGTTGTTCTGGTTGAAGAGCATTTAGTTATTGGGCAGACTTTTGTCGTTTAACACGTTGTTAGACTTTGTTGTTCTAGTCGTTGTTGTTGCAGTGGTTTAGTTGTTGTTGTTGTTACTGTTTTTGCCGTTGTAAGTATAAAGTTGTTGTTGTCGTTGTTGTTGTTGTTATTATTATTGTTGTTGCTGTCTTGCACGTTATTGTTGTTGTTATGATAATTGTTTTTAGTTGTCTTTCAGTGTTTCTTATATTGCTGCTAATTTTCTAGCTACTCTTATTATGCTAGTTGTCATTGTTGTTGTACATGTTGTCGTTGTAGTTGTCATTGTGGTTGTCAGACATGTTGTCGCCGTCGTTGTAATTGGTGTTGTTGGTCATGTTGCTGGGTTGTTGTTGTTGTTCAGAGAGCGGTTGTTGTTGTTGTTGTTGCTGATCGGCGTGTTGTTGCTGTTGCTGTTTTTGGTCTGACATTTGTTCTTGTTATTATTTTTGTTACTTTTGCTGTTCGACATGCTGATGTTGTTGTTGTTGTTGTCGTGGCCAAGAGTTTTGGTGTTGTTGTTGTTATGATAGTTGTGGTTGTTGTTGCTGTCCTTGTTATATTAATTGTTGTTGTTGAACACGTGTTCTTGTTGTTGCTTTGTATTTGTCACACGTATTGTTCTAGCCGTTGTTATTGGTGTTGTTGTTGGTATTGTTGTTCGGCGTGTGGTAGCTGTTGGTGTTGAAAACGTTGTTGTTATTGAACATGTTGTTGATGTACTTATTGTTGTTGTTATGGTGGCTGCCGTTGTTGCTGTAGCTTGGCAAGTTCTTCTAGGCATGAAATTTCACATGAATCCCATTTCCAAATGATACGCAAATTTTGTATTTTTCAGTATTTGGATGTCATGCCCCCTTCTCCCTTTATTTAAAAAAAAAAAAAAAAAAAAAAAAAAACCTATTTCAAATACTAAAGACAATTTGCAATTTGACAAATAGATACATTTAGATGATATTAATGCATTCTGAAAGTTTCATGAAGATAGTCCACCTAGAAATGGAGTTATAAGCGTCCAAATCATAGCCCAACCAACCCCAAGCCACGGCAGGAACTGCGCTTAAAGAAGAAGAGCATTACTTTTTTGGAGGGTTCCAGGTATCTCGTAATCGAGCCGTCTCAACTAGAGCCATCTTACTTGTTTCTTTTATATTCATTTATTTATAATAAGTACAAGTCGCTTTATTAAAAGGTAGCTTGCGATGTTTGCGGGATGCCAAGGTTGCAGTGCAACGCTTCTCAAGCCCTTTGCAGTACATTAAATCGGTTTAGCTCGCCTTCTGCTGCGCTCAACTCTGACTGTTGCCGCTATTATTATATTTAATGCCAGGTTTCTTCTGATAAAGCGGCGTCACAGTTTTCCTCAAGGCCTCGCACTGCTTCTGCTCCCAGCACTCTTCACACTGAAATAATACATGCTGAGCGTCTCGCTACAGCTACAGTCTTCCCCCACATCAGGAACACTCTGCTATTTCAATATAGAGTCTAAGATATGTTATTTTAGCTACTCTTAGGATTTAGCCAGGGTTCCACTTACGGGAGAAGCGTATATGTCCATTGCATATGCTTCATTGGATACATTGCATATGCTTCTATCGCCCGTACTTCGATCTCGTTCCTCTACTACATATACCGAAAATAAAATGTCTTCACGTCAATGCAACATATACTTATATTTCAAAACAGATAAAAAAAAACAAAAATTAACAATCTTCAAAATAATTAACTAACGAATACAAATGTCAATCCATAGTCAACGGTCGGTGCCTAACGGTCGCAATACTGGCCTTTCACTTCACTTTAGGGCAGTAGGAAAACACTTTGGCCGCAGACGCACCTCCTAATCTTGGCCTCAAGTCGCTTGAGCTGTGAAAGCAGCTGAAGGCAAAGCTGTCCTCGTGGTGGACATCCTAGGCAGGGCTTACCACCAGGTCCGCATGGCTTGCATGGCCACCATGGTTTAATTGGCCTCCTTGTTGTTGTCCTGCTTGTTGTTGTGGTAGTTGGCGTTGTTGTTGTCGGCGTTGTCGTTGTTGGCGTTGTTGTTGTTGGCGTTGTTGTTGTTGGCGTTGTGGTGGTAGTAGTTGTTGTTGTTGTGGTTGTTGTTGTGGTTGTGGTTGTTGTTGTGGTGGTTGTCGTGGTTGTTGTTGTGGTTGTTGTTGTGGTTGTTGTTGTAGTTGTTGTTGTGGTTGTTGTTGTAGTGGTTGTTGTGGTTGTTGTTGTTGTTGGTGTTGTTGTCGTCGGTGTTGTTGTTGTCGGTGTGGTTGTTGTTGTTGTTGTGGTGGTGGTTGTTGTTGTTGTGGTTGTTGTGGTTGTTGTTGTGGTTGTTGTAGTTGTTGTTGTGGTTGTTGTTGTTGGTGTTGTTGTTGTCGGTGTTGTTGTTGTCGGTGTTGTTGTTGTGGTGGTGGTTGTTGTTCTTCTGGTTGTCGTTGGTTTCGTTGGTTTCGTTGGTCTACGCGTTGTTCTTCTGGTTGTCGGCCTTGGTTTCGTTGGTCTACGCGGTGTTGTGGTTTTCGGTCTTGGTTTCGTTGGTCTACGCGGTGTTGTTCTCTTTGTCACGCACGGAGGCGGTTTCGTTGGTTCACATGTTGTTGTTCTCCTTGTTTTGCACGTTGTCGTGGTTGGTTCACATGTTGTTGTTGTTGGTATAGGGCAGCCACACCCAGCTGAGGTGTAACTAGCACAGCAGAACAGCACAATGCTGGCTGAAAGGTAAAGAAAAAAAATATTGCTCGAAATCCTTAAAGCTTAAGCGATACGAATTTACCAAATAGAGAGACAACAATAAAATTCATATCGAAGTATTGCTTAGACGACAGCCTTCACACCGAACAGAAGTGAAAGCGGATACTGATACCGTTGCCGAGCGAAACTTCCCATTTTATAGGGCCCATCCAACTGTCGTTGCACATTAATTTTAGAACAGAACAATTGCGTAAATAAATGCAACTAAATCCATTCGCAAATATTTGCTAAGCCAGTTTATGGCAAGCTGGAAGCTAAATATAGAAAACAGAATTTACAATTTATATTCATAATGTACCATATTGGCAAAGACAAAATTATATATATAAGAACTATGGCAAAAACTGTTGAATATCATAATAAGCCATTAGAAAGAAAAGTGACGAAAAAATATTGGGAATCTTACAGATATCCAGTATACCTGCCAATAAAACATTGAACCCATTGAATATGGAAATGGAGAACACGGCGACCGATTCTCGACTACGATCGACAGCTTTATTCATATAGACCAAGTATCTGAACATCCTTACGTCAGTAATTGAAGAATAACAATTACAAAGTCTTCTTTCTTCCATAACAAGCGCAGATCAAGTCTATTTCAAAGCATTAGGAGAGTGAGAGTGACCCACCAGGAAAGATAATCTAACAGGGAATAATAAATCCTGTCATATTTCGAGTGCCTTAAGCGCTAGAGGTATGAAATAAATACATATAGGGTAAAATTTATATAAGGTAAATATTATATATTTATTATTTATTTCTTCATTTGCCATACTATATATATATATATAGTATATATATATATAGCAAATTACAAAATATCTTAATTATCTTATACATTCATATCTTAAATATCTCCAGAGCTTAAGATGTTCAAGATATAAGAGGATTTATCATATAAAATGTATCATATAAATTTATCATATTAAATTATGAAATCTATATATACATATATAATATATATATGTATGTGTATATATATGTATATATATGTATGTATATACATATATAACAACATGGCAAATCGAAAACTCTGTGTCTTCTGCCTTTCATTGGTTCCTTAAATAAAATATAAATATATCTGTTCTTGAGTGTTCATATATTTTACGCTGTCTTTAAATTCGAGATGCGAAATTTAACAGGTAAAAGCTACTTTATAGAATCCCTCCTAAAAACAACTAATATTATATTATGTATAAATCAAGCAAGTTTGCGGTTAATTATATTTATTGAAGCGCAGTGTTGCGCCAATTGAGATGACTTGGCATGAATTTTATTCGATGATGACCGAAAGGAAAGGTACAACTTCTTATAACGAAACATAGTTTTATGATATAAGATTGTTGAAAATATTCATTCCTGTTTTCCTCGTTATAAATATAAGTAAACATCAAAATATCTGTATTTTCAAAGAAATTTAAAAACACATTAAATGAGAATAAATTAATAGTATGATATATGTATGTGTTTCATTTATTTATTTCACTCTTTATAATATACAAATTCATTATGAATAATAATTTAAAATAACCAAAAAATCATATATACATATAAGTTAAGGAGGTAGTTCAGGATACGTAGTAGGCTGGATTCTCCTATCACACATGAGAGCAGAATACAACGTACGGAGCTGTTTCTATGGAGTTTATATTCGGACGAGACAGAGTTTACATCTATTGCTCCTAAATTATACAAAGTTATATTAAATATATGAATTCATCGAATCCAAGTGTATTTGTCTACGCGAGAAGATACCTCAGTGCACATATCGCTACTCTCGTAGTGTGTGTGCGCTTAACTGGCGCCCGAGCAGGGACCCACATTCTTCACAGTATCGAAGTGGAAGATGGCGCAAAAATAACTAAATAAGTGATAATTCAATAAAAACCATAACAAATAAATTGTTCATTCTTGCGATGAACAATTGTTGGCTAAATGGTGGTACTTCTGTGATTTGCAGGGTACCAAGGTTCAAAGCCTTGCCACGATAACATAACATAAGTAATAAATAATAACATAATTGCAGGTTAAATGGTGGTACCACTGTATTATGCCAAGCGTTCCTTGAGCGTATGCAAGTATCGAGGTTCAAATCCTTACCGTAAGTCAATTCTATAACATAAAAGAAATTTGTTGGCAAGTGTTGTCACAAATATTATAAAATACCATAAAAAAAGTTAGCAGGTAATCCTTACCGTCAGACAAACATTATAACAATTTATAAAAAAGCGTCTTCCACTGTGTCGAATGATGGGTGCCGTAAGTAACTATAAAATAATATAAACCACTGCAGCAATTTATTGCGGGTGGTCATATAACAAAATTGAGGCGGTTGGCTGGATAGGACGTGCAATAAATAACCAAACAAAACATGAAATATGTAATATAAACAATATAAAAAACGAATTGCGTTAGACTGCCCCATTCGATCGTGGAATCATCCTTACCCTAGTAGGTTCTTCTAGAACTAAAGAGGATAAATAAGGACTTCCCAACCTAGGCATTGGTTGTCGTTTGGTTTCAGTTGTGCAATATATAACTAAATAATATAAAGATAAACAATAGAAAAAAAATTGCCCAAATGAGTCTGCTCAGTCGACTGTGGAACAACCCTCACCTTAGTAGGTCTGGTACCAAAAAGGAACCTGGGGGCTTCCCTAGCCATATAAACCAATAAAATCGTTTACCGAAGAATCGGAAACAAACATATAACTAAATAAGTCAAACAATAATATAATAATAAAAAAATAATAATAATTTAACAAAAATAATAGTCAAAATACTAAGAATTATTAAAATCATAACTTATATTAAAAAATTTGTACACATTACAACTCTGTGAAAACGTTTACTAATTTTTATCTCCACAGGAAGAAATGTAATGAACAGCTGCCTTAAAACGATGATCAAGTTTATTAAACTATTACACACATACAAGGATCGGATGAGAGAAGCATTATTCAATTCTTGGGACACAATAAAAGAATCTATAACAATAATAGTTTATTAAATCACATAATCACACTGACATCAAAAAAAAAAAAAAAAAAAAAAAAAACAAAAAGACAAAAAAAAATGGAAGAATATAGATTCCATCTTTATCTTTTGAGTTGACTAAAACAATATCCGAAGTATTTCAATACAGCACAGATAGAAAGATTCCACTCAACCTTCTTAGAAATATTCAGATGTTTAAAACAATAGCTTCCGAATTACTTTACAGAAGAATTAGTTAATATCTCGGTAAACAGATAAAACACCTACTTACATTTGATTATCAACCAAAAACCATCAGACATATTTTTTAACAGAACGTCTAGAGGAATTTTCAAGGGTTGTCAAATTTCAACAGAAAGTACAAGATATTTGAGGGGGTTGTTGAAATACAAACAAGAATTATCAAATAGTAGAAGAAATAGGACAAGGATTCTAGTTATCCACTATAAAGAGGGAGATATATTGTCAATTAAAAACAAGTAAGAACGTTGCAGTTAGGCGCAACTAACAGCGATATACTTTGTTCCCATAGGTGCATCTTATTTATTTAATAAACATTTAATTAACGAAATATTTCGGCAATTAGCAAACGTACATGGCAAGCAACAAACGTTTTCCCTACACATGCATACAGATTTACACATGTACACACTATACGAGTATACACAATTTTCTATGTATACATACAAAAGTTTGGATGCCAGAATATTCTAAGAATTGTGACTGAATTGAGAATTTTTCGATCGTTACTTTAGTTTTGTCAAAAGGCGCTCTAGCAATGCCTTATTTGGTTTTAGTTAACGAAACCCAAGTCAGGGCAGTGGCGCTGGTGGTAAGCGCTATACAAGCTATACTTGGGTGCGTGGGTTCGAATCCCGCAGAGAACTTTTTTCAAAAATTATTTATTTTTTATTTTTTTAATATTTGTATATTTATTATAAAATGCTTGCTGCCAATTGATAATCATTTATAAACATACGCATATGAATTGTGCATTTAAGTAAAAACTAAAACTGCTTTATGCTTTCCGATTTGCGACGCTGTGTGGCAGGCAGTTTTTCTATGCATGCATATATGTATGTATGTATATGTACGTGTATACACATCCAAAAGTGTATACATATTGCAAGAATTGCGATTGTATTGTTTTGTGTCGTCACAAGCTGCTGATCAGCTGGTCAGCTGATCAGCTGTGAATTTATTTAGGTTTAGCTAACGATTACATGTTGTTTTCAAATGACCCAGGTTCGAATCCCGCTGGAAACTTTTTATTTATTAATCAAAAACTTATGAATTTTATTTTTAAAATTCATTAATATTATTATATTTATGTTAAAATGCTTTTTGCCATCTTAGCAATTGCTACTAAGCTATTGTATGCATGAATTATGCAGTTGGCCACAACAAACTTCTTTGACGATTTGCCACGCCCCCAGGGGGCGTAGACGCATAATTTTTTGCCAGTTCTTAGAAAGGGCCGAGGCTAACATGCCTGCAAAATTTGGTTGCTTACATTCCAAAAATGCGAAAATTACAGGGTATTTTTCGATATGCCACGCCCCCAAAGAGGCTGAAAAATTATTTATGGGGGATCGATAGAGGAGAACATTAGTAACTCAACCATCCAATTTTCAAGCTTCTAGCTCTAAAACTGTAGGAGATATAAACTTTTGCGGTTTGCCACGCCCCCTGTGGGCGTAGATATATCTACCATAGCTTATTAGTCTTGGGTTGTCCACCCGAGTATACATGCAAAATTTCAAGTCTCTAGTGTCAATAGTGTTCAAAATATAGCACAATTTGAAAAATCACTATATATTCAGGTCCGATTTGCCACGCCCCCAATGGGCGTAGACATAAAACTTTTTGATCGATCTTCTTAGAATCATAACATTAACTCGCATGCAAAATTTCAGCGTTCTAGCTTTAACGGTGTAGAAGATACGTATTTCCCGATTTGCCACGCCCCCAATGGGCGTAGATATATCCGCCATAGCTTTTTGGGTTTTAACTTGGGTTGTCACCCCGAGTATACATTTCAAATTGCAACTCTCTAGCTCATCATCTAGTATGATAACTTAACTATGGACGGAAGAGTTTTCCGATTTGCCACGCCCCTAGTGGGCGGATCGGGAAAATTTTTACACTTTATAATTCGGGAACATATATGAGTATATGTTTAAAATTTCAAGTCTCTAGCTCTAATAGCGCCGAAAAATATTGCGTTCATACGGACAGACGGACAGACGGACGGACAGCAAGACGGACATTGCACAAACCCAATATACTTTTTCCCCTTCGGGAACAAAGTATAACAAGGTTATGAGTAAGGATAAGAAAAGAAAATAAAAACACGAAAATTAACTTTAAATCCCAAGGTTGAATATTTCTTCACAATCCCATCCTCATAAAAAATCTAAATAATTCGTAAAAGAATATTATACTTTTAACAACACACAAAGCAACACAGCGTCTGGGCACATGTGGTATAGTGGTCAGAAGATCTTTGGCTGCCAAGAAGTATTTTGAAGACATCGGAGAGAAAATCGTGCGTTTGGATGCTTGGATGAAAGTCGACACAAAGAAATATATTGGACGAACCCATGGAATCGGATTGTTTTAATTAATTTGGAAATGGAATTTTGATATAAAGGACGAATGCGAATCAACTTGGAATCTACCAATCTCATTATGCTACTCCATGCAACAATAACATTAGAAGCCTTTATTGTGCTTGATACTGGAAACGAATATGCTTGATAACGGATTACATTATATCAACAACCTATAACTATGTTCACGGCTGCATATCCACAAATCGGTCTTCCAACGAACACTACAAGGCAAGTTTTACCAAATCAAAGGCCAACGCTTATACCAAGATATTCAACTCGAAGATTACCCATTAAAATGGAGACAAATCGTTCTGGTCAGTCTTACCGTCTGAATCTTAATAGTGGAAGAGTCGGCAAAAGGAATATGAACGATACACCTAAAGTGTTCTCAAAAGTACAGTGTCTATACCAAATGGTTACTGAAGTTTCACCTGAAACTGATCAGCAAGAAGGTCCTGAAACCGTTTGCTACATATAGACTACAGGAGCTTGGAAAAAAGTTTGTGACTTCGCCAAAAATGTTCTGCGGATACAGACACACAGAGGGCAACGCTCATTTAGAGCACACGATGGGGCTATACCTTGAAGGTTAATAGGTCCTGGTTCGAAAGTGGATCTTGAGCCCTAGAAGAGGAGGTTTTTTTAGTCGGTAAGCGGTCACGCAGTCCGACACACCAGTCAGAGTGATGACCTGACTGACGGTGCATAAAGCATTTTTTCCTACCTCAAAAGCCAGTCTTTGAATTCCGCCACAAGTTAATCATGACGCCGCCACAATAAATATTGGATCCAACTAGGGAATCTTGATGACTATTTTCAAGACGCTCGCTATATGAGCAAATGCACCCTGATCTGCGGGACGCAGATTTTTCAACGGGAAGGAGTTAAGGAGGTAGTCCAGGATACGTAGTAGGCTGGATTCTCCTATCACACATGAGAGCAGAATACAACGTACGGAGCTGTTTCTATTCAGTTTATATTCGGACGAGACAGAGTTTACATCTATTGCTCCTAAATTATACAAAATTATACAAAGTTATATTAAATATATGAATTCATCGAATCCAAGTGTATTTGTCTACGCGAGAAGATACCTCAGTGCACATATCGCTACTCTCGTAGTGTGTGTGCGCTTAACTTATATATATATATACATATAATACAACAGTTGCTTGGTTATCGTCTGCTCGAAAATGAAAAACAATTGAACAAAAACTTTAGAAAAATGTAAAAAATGCCCTTAAAAAAAAAATGTAGTTTTAGATATATACATATATCACAAGTTAATATTTTGCATAATCTTGATAGGGTTATTAAAAAAACTAAAAATTAAAATATATTTATTTATTTATTTATAAACAATTTTATGAAAATTATATTTTAAATGCTCTTAACCAATACTTAAATAATTATATAAATAAAATATGTTTGAACTAGATTTTTTCGATTGATGTTTATGATCGATATGTTGTATCGCTCGACAGATTCTGATTAGGAATGTATATATTATTTTTTAAACTGTAATCCAATCTCAACATCAGCTTAACTAATAAACGAACCGCACAATCTCATCTCGTGGGATAAAGTAGGTGAAGCTCAATTTGTTCTAAGGTGAGTAAGAAGTAAGGCTTCTATGGAATGATTTTAGATGAAACACAATTTAATTTTGCTTTTGGAATACAGTAAATAACAAATAGAATATTAATTTAAAATGTCAAATAAAGTAAAAAAAAAAAACATGTTAGTTAGCAAACAAAATGGGGAAAAAAACATCTTAAGAAACTAGTCAACAAATGCCAATGACAATAGCTAAAAGGTGATGATATTGCTTTGTCATTACTGTAAGTATCTTTTGCCTAAGTCATCCAGTAATTAGCTTGTCCACAGACACATCTCTTCATCATCCACTCAAGCTCCTCGATTTGTTGCAAAAGATCCTGGCATAGCCATTCGTTTGGTGGGCATGCAATGCATGGCAGGCCGCCAGGTCCGCAGGGATGACACGGACTCCAGGGCTTATGTGGTTTTGTGGGGCGTCGTGTTGTTGTTTTTGGTGTTCTCGTTGTTGTTGTTGACGTAGTTCTGGTTGAAGTTGTCGTGGTTGTTGTTGTCGTTGTTGGTTCTGTGGTTGTTGTTCTCCTTGTTGTTGTTGTTGTAGTTGTTGGTTTTGTGGTTGATGTCCGACATGGTGTTGTTGTGGTTGTCGTTCTTCTTGTTGTAGTTGTAGTGGTTGTCGTTCTCCTTGTTGTTGTAGTTGTTGTTGTCGTTGTTGGTTCTGTGGTTGTTGTTCTTCTTGTTGTTGTTGTCGTTGTTGTTGTTGTTGTAGTTGTTGGTTTTGTGGTTGATGTCCGACATGGTGTTGTTGTGGTTGTCGTTCTTCTTGTTGTAGTTGTAGTGGTTGTCGTTCTCCTTGTTGTTGTAGTTGTTGTTGTCGTTGTTGGTTCTGTGGTTGTTGTTCTTCTTGTTGTTGTTGTCGTTGTTGTTGTTGTTGTAGTTGTTGGTTTTGTGGTTGATGTCCGACATGGTGTTGTCGTTGTCGTTGTTGGTTCTGTGGTTGTTGTTCTTCTTGTTGTTGTAGTTGTAGTAGTTGTTGTTGGTTCTGTGGTTGTTGTTGTTGTTGTTGTAGTTGTTGGTTTTGTGGTTGATGTCCGACATGGTGTTGTTGTGGTTGTTGTTAAATTTGTGGTTGTTGTTCTTCTTGTTGTCGTAGTTGTAGTGGTTGTTGTTGGTTCTGTGGTTGTTGTTCTCCTTGTTGTTGTTGTCGTTGTGGTGGTTGTTGTTCTCCTTGTTGTCGTAGTTGTAGTGGTTGGTTTTGTGGTTGATGTCCGACATGGTGTTGTTGTGGTTGTTGTTGGTTCTGTGGTTGTCATTCTCCTTGTTGTTGTTGTCGTTGTTGTTGTTGTTGTAGTTGTTGGTTTTGTGGTTGATGTCCGACATGGTGTTGTTGTGGTTGTTGTTGGTTTTGTGGTTGTTGTTGTTGGTTCTGTAGTTGTCGTTCTTCTTGTTGTTGTAGTTGTACTGGTTGTTGTCGGACTTGGTGTTGTTGTGGTTGTTGTCGGATATGTTGTTGTCCTTCGTGTTGTTGTCTTCTTGGTCCTACATGTTGTCGTCTTTTTCGTCCTTGGCGTTGTAGTCTGCTTCGGCTTGCATGTTGTAGTCTTCTTGGTCCTACATGTTGTCGTCTTTTTCGTCCTTGGCGTTGTAGTCTGCTTCGGCTTGCATCTTGTAGTCTTCTTGGTCCTGCGTTTTGTAGTCTTCTTTGTCTTGCATGTTGTCGTTCTTCTTGTCGTCTTGCATGTTGTCCTCTTCTTTGTCGTTCTTCTTATCGGCTTTTTCGGATTGCTTGTTGTCCTCTTCTTTGTCGTCCTTCTTGGCGTCTTCTTTGTCGTTCTTCTTATCGGCTTTTTCGGGTTGCTTGTTCTCCTCTTCTTTGTCGTTCTTCTTATCGGCTTTTTCGGGTTGCTTGTTGTCCTCTTCTTTGTCGTCCTTCTTGGTGTCTTCTTTGTCACGGGCTTCTTTGTTCTCCTCGGTGGTTTCTTGGTCTTACGCGTTATGATTGGAGGAGCACGAGTCGTAATAGATTGACAGTCATCCTTCGGGATTGGCTTCGTTGCCGGAAAACATTTCTTAGTTAT